>JAJMFW010000015.1:0-205030 GCA_030574975.1 Teunomyces atbi | reverse complement strand
TCGTGGCCAAGCTGGTTAAGGCGTAAGACTGTTAATCTTGAGATCGTGAGTTCGATCCTCACCGAGGTCGCTATTCGTTGCCTTTATGGCCAAGTTGGTAAGGCACCTCACTAGTAATGAGGAGATCGTCAGTTCGAATCTGGCTGAAGGCAATTATTTTTTTCTTGTTACTTTTTGAACGATAAAGGGCATCTATTTTTGACTACTAAAACATTCTAGATCAGTTCATAAGTCCTTTATTACTACGATTCGCTAGACAATAAACTAGTAGCAGCCATCAAGCCCAACAATCCATATTTGAAGTAAACATTTTCACTAATGAGAATGGTGACGTAACCGATTTTTGGCAAGTACCCCTTAACAGTGCCAACCAAATCGGTCTTTTGGTTTAAGTACTGCTGCTTGTGAGAGTATAAACTCAAATCATCGACGGCATTGTTATCACCCTTTGTAAGTAAGAACTGTTTCTCCTGACTGTGGTGCTCTCTCACGACTCTGTGGACGATTGGGATAGACTTACCCTTGATTTCATAAACAACTATATCACCCACATTGGCAGCCTTATCACGATTCCACAAGAATAATACGTCACCTCTTTGGAAAGCCGGTTCCATAGAACCAGACAATACAACCACGATAGGCGAGTGCGAGTTCGCGACCACTGAAAATGTTTTCCAAAGAAGGAACGCAGAGGAAAACACATATGCTAGGGTCAAGAATTGGGTCAATTGTTGACGGAGATTCATTGCGATGGATGATAATGAGGAACTGGCTTCGTGTTTGATGAATTGGATGGTGACTAGATGTCGCGCGGAATGTCGTCAATTTTTTTTCTACGTCCTACAATCTATGTTGCATGGAAAACATCCTGAGTCTTCTGGAATTCCAAGATGAAGTCAATCTTTGGATCTGAATAAGGGGGACAACCCCACACCAAACTATTCTTATTTAGTAATAAACAAGTACCTAATCTAAACACACTCTAAAGTGTAGTAAGGTTGTATATCACAGTTTATTTTTACGAGGTGGAGGCGCGACTCTTTAATTCACGCAACTTAGTCCTAAATTGGAAAAGACTACACACGAACAGCATACGATTGGACAAGCAGCGCCACCAGCCGGCAAAATGATATCTTTCGTACCACCAATGAGAGATGACCCTTTATCTTGCAAGCGCAAAAATTCTCGCACTTAGAAAGTTTCTTGCGACGCCGTTGTAGTATCAACCTTACGGTCTATTTGGCCGCAGTTCGCAACCGTTTAAACCCGAGCGACTTTTTTTCTGTAGGGCACTTTTTTCCCTTCGAAATTTTAGTTGTCTAAGCTTAAGACACTACCCGCTGGCACTTCTAACTTGAACAAGGATATGAACCAAGGCCCACCATCGCCTCCACGTCCAAAAACATCTCAACAGGACCTAACTAAAAAGGAAAATGTTGTATTACCGCTCCATTCTTTGACGGCAGTCAAGTCCACCCAGTCGGTGTCATTTGGTGTGCTGGACAATCAAGAAAGATCGCGGAGGTTTACTATCTCAGCTCAACCGTCAGCTGTCAACGTTGCATCGCATGACTATGGGAATCAGGCAGCTAACCCACATCCCCCATCTCGTAAGACATCTGTGACCCAAAGACACAATTCCACTTCTCAAGATATCTTGTCATTTGTTGTCAGCAGCAACCCGAACTCAATTATAACTCATGGCTACATTGACAGTACAGGATCTTCGCGTGTCAACTCACCAACTTTGGAATCACAGGATTTGAAGAGCTCCTATTCATTCGAATCGAAGGAAAACAAGAAGCTTTCTCAAACTTCTCCATCGCCACCACCATTAGCAGTAGCTCCAACAAAGCCTAAACCACCGACTCCTATTTCACCAATCTCTCCCACTGCAATGGAGACAACTATCCAACCGATCCAAATTACTCGCACTGGCTCAGTATCTCGTAAGAATTCTACAAAAAGGTCTAATAAAACGGTCGTTGCATCGCCCGTGGGTCCACCTGTTCCATTTCAACAGTATTTAAGCTGGGAAGATGACGGGAAGTTTCATATTTTGTTGGGATGCACTGGTTCCGTAGCTACCATCAAAGTACCGTTGATCATAGACAAATTGTTCCAGACATTTGGCAAATCGAAGATTTCTATTCAGCTCGTAGTGACAAAGTCAGCTGGTCATTTCTTGAAAGGGCTCAAGATTCACAACGATGTCAAGATTTGGCGTGATGAAGATGAATGGACCAATTTCAACGAACATCTTGACTACACGACTACTGCATCCACCATGAGCCTTGATTCGCCTTCTATTCAGCATCACAAGAAGCATAAGAACCCATATGATAAGCTTGTTTTGCATAATGAATTGCGAAAATGGGCCGATATTATGTTGATTGCTCCACTCTCCGCCAACACACTTGCAAAAATCACAAACGGAATCTCAGATAACCTTCTTACCTCAATTACACGTTCATGGGGACCTTCTTTTGTTACGTCATCGTCGAGTGAACATACAATTAAAAAGCCCATCTTGGTGGCCCCAGCAATGAACACCCTCATGTATACCCACCCAATTACTGCTAAACAACTCGGCTTGCTTGCATCTCAAGAATACGGCTTTGGAATGGAAATTTTAAAGCCTGTCGAAAAGGTATTAGTTTGTGGCGATATCGGGATGGGTGGAATGCGGGAATGGTCGGATATTGTCGAGATATTGAGACGGAGAATTAACAGCATTAAGGCGGAGATGAAGAAGCGAGATGAAAAAGAGGCAGGTCTTGGTATTATTGAAGCTGATGAAATTGAAGAGGAAGAGAGGGAAATAGAAGATGAAGATGAGGAGGACGAGGAAGACGGAGATGAAGATGAAGAGGAGGATGATGACGAAGACGAAGACGAAGACGAGGACGAGGATGACGAAGACCAAGCAGAAGAAGATAAAATACCAAATGATAACGACGATAACGATAACAATGAAATGATATTCGAAATAACTGATCAAGAAGGTGAAGAGAAAGGCGATGATAAGAGAGATGAGGATGAAAAGAAATCGCAACATATTCGAATTCCCAAGCAAGCCCAGAGTATAATCTAGAATAAAGGCTTTATTATATTAAGAGTAAAGTTTGAATTCAGGGCTTAATTCGAGCTTATTTGCCTCGACCAAGTCCTTGATTAGGTTCAACTGTACTAAGTTACGATCGTAGATAAATTCATTTAGGTCACCGTTGGAATCGATTAGGTTTATCAACAGTAACAGATTTGAAAGCTGATGCTTAATGGTAAGGTTATACAATAAAGAATCCACTAAGTCGTCGATCTTATTGGCTTCTCCACGATTTATGTTCAAGTGGCTTAACAAAATCTTTACCTTTTTGGGAAGAGGTAGCGTATGTTCGATTTCGAGGCTTGGCCCAAGGTCTACCATTACGCCACGCTCGAGCCAGTTGAAAAATAACTGGGCTCTGAACGTCTTTGACATCTTCGAGTTTTTTGCCAACGATTGCTTCGTGACGAACCGATTTATCCAAAAGTTGACCATACATTGGGAATGCATCGGCACAAGTAGCACGTTTGGGTTTTTGTTGTACAAGTTGGTGTACAATGCATTTTCCAAGGAGAAGTTAAGTAGTACATTGGGAAGTGTCATTGGGTTACCTCTGGAACGAGTCCGCTGATTTTCCAACACAATAACATGTGGATTTAAAGCAAGCAAATCATCTGAAGTCTTATCTGCCAAGAAGTTGAGGTACCTTTTTTGGTCGATGAGGGTCGATGGCGCGATAAGATCTGTGTATGACAGGCCATACTTGAGATGAAGATCGTATTTCGACCATGAGCGTGTAGAAGAAGTATCTACGACCGTCCGTGCAGGGCTACAAAGATTGATGTTGGTAGCAAAACAATGAGAAAAGTTCTTGAGCCCAATGTCAATAGATAAGATATTGATGCGATTGGGGTGGGGGAGTTTGTAGGCGAGACTGAGTCCTCGCGAAATTGCGTCAATTCTAGCTGCCTTATTTGTGGCAGGAATAGGTAAGCCACATAGCAAGGCAAGCTGATTGAGGGCAGATACTTTGAGAGAACGAAGAACCAGCGGTGGCAGCGGTAGTAGCAGCAGCATTGTGTTTTTGTTGACGTCCTGAAATCGTGTTCCGACTAAAGCGCGCTGTCGACTAAGAAACGTGGTACAAACATAATTTACTTTGGGACACAATAAAAAATATGAGTGTGGCAAATCTTACGAGCAGCAAAAAAAAAGAGTCAGAACAGGGAATGAAAACGAGACAGAGGCATATCTAACTACATCACAAGCTCATGCAAGATTACCAACATATTATGTATATGCTTTTAATATGAAATAGAATATACCAAAAATAAACCTGCTTGACGTAATGATCAAGCTTTAGAGATAAGGGATTTCACCAGTCAGGTCAGTAACTGTCTCATTTGAGTAATTATAATGAATGTTTATGATTTGTGTTGTTCAGCCAGCTCTGTCGTCGCGCATCTCCCCCCGAGAAATATACAAACACGAACTACGCGATCCTACATTAGGGGCTAGACGGCTTAATTTTAGCAACCGAGGCGGCGAAAAAAAGCAATTCAGATGAAATGGCGTACCACAGGCGGGCTTTTTTTGAAGATTATTGTCACAAAGGCTCATTATTCGTCCCAATAAGGAAAAATTGTCATAGCCCCCTTTGCTAATAATAGCGGTCACGAGATTTTTGTGTAATAAAATTAGTTTTGTGTCATTAGTCATGACGATTTCTTTTTACTTTTGCATGCTCGTGCCAGCATTATAAATACAGAGGGAAATTCCTCGATGGGTAAAATTTTTTTCTTCCATCTTAGCATCCTAAACAACTTATTCACAATGCAATTCAAGTCTGTCATCATCGCTTTAACTGCTGCTACTGCTGTCTCTGCCGCTAACGCCTCTAACAAGACTAACGGTTCTAAGAACGGTACCTCTTCCTCTTCTAAGGGTGGTGCTGCTCAATTGGGTGCTGCTGGTGTTGTCGGTGTCGCTGCCGCTGGTGCCGTTGCTTTATTATTCTAAGTTAACAAGGGGAATATAATAGACTCATTTTAACCGGTTTGTAATATATACTTCTTTTAATTCACATACAGAATAATAAATTAATTACCTTTAGAATGAATTTGTAGTAGGGAACATCGGTGAACCGTTCCCCTGGAAGGCGCAGTGGCGTAAAGTTTCGGATTGCTTCGGAGGCTGAAAAAAATAAACGAAATATTTACACACCACTACAACTTTTTCCTTGATGCTTCGCGCCAAAAAATTACTTACCTAGTCCACCTATAAAGTTTTTACTATTACTACGTTTGGCATGTGTTTTGATCGTGTGTTTACAAACAGGTTAAAACCATAAACACTAAAATTATACATAAGTCATGACTATTTCTTGAATTTCACTTCGACTTCGTCTTAGTTTTGGTTGGGGTTGCGACTTCGGTATCGCCGGTTGTTTTTGCTTTGCCGGATGGACGTGCCTTGGGGCCCCAGTTTTTAGTTGGATTTTCCTGGTACCGCACCATTTTGACGTTTCTAAGTTTGTGGACCCGTTTACTAACGTCAGACTCAGTCTTGAAATCAACAACGACACTTCCTGTCAAATTTTGTAGAATCTTGTATCCGACCGAAGCTTCGGACAAGTTGGGGTTGCAGCCAATATCAGAATTAAGCTTGGCGATCCGTGTTTCGTTCTTAGATGTGACTTTGATGGTCTTATTGTCAATTTCATCCAAGTACTTCTTGTTGTTTACCACTAACCATTCCTTGTAGATCTTCAACACTGTTTCCCATGGTGCATCCGTCTTGATACAGTTCTTTTTGGCATGGGTCAAGGAGACGTTGTACCCCAAGTTCCCAAGAGCCCGCACCATTTGTTCAATTCCAATGGGAGGACACTTTAAGATGGCTGAAACGTTGTTTAAATTGAAATAAAATGGCGTATCCAACTCCTGTTTGGCCACAGATAACATCCCTCTGATTCTCTCTGTCGTGCCATACACCAGCTTATCGGCTTCACCAGTAAGTTTGAGCACACGGTCAATGAATTCCGTATCGTTCAACTGACCAATCCATAACGGTCCAGCTACAGTATAGTGCGAGTCACAGTAGGAGCACGAAGAACCAACAGTAACCATCTTTGGGTACTTGTACTTCGCAGGAGGAGTAAATTGCCCCAATGGCTGCAAAACCTTGGATCCACACCCAGTACATCCATAAACAAGGCCTGTACGACTACTGAGCTGCTTGACATCCAATGGACTTGTTTTGACTCTAATAAACAACCTAAAGTAGAAGTCAATACTCAACGAAAGAACGGGCTCAATAGTCTTTTTGTACTTGGCTGCCACTGTCAGGATCATATGCAAAATCAACCTGATTCCAGCTTCATGGTTTGTCTCACTATTGATGTACGACAGACCAAAGTTGTTACCTCCATACAATGCAAAACACTTCTCTGGGTACCCACTACCGGCGAGAACAGCAGCATCGGTACATGTCACCAACAATAACCCGTTGTTATCGATGGCCTGAATAGCACCGTCTATGAATGGTGCTGCTGTTCCATAAGGATCAAGATCAATGACATGGAACTTTTCATCAGTCGATCCCATAAACTTGATCGCATCACCGAGATTACTGTGAACGTTGGTCAACTTATTGTAGGCTATGTTGCGATCAATACTTTTGACGGCTTCAGGCAAAAGATCGTTTGCCACAATCTTATTCACGTTTTTCAACTCATGCCCGTATCTGATAGCACGTAACCCCGTCGCACTCAAGGCTTCCAACACATTAATAGGCGACGGTCCCAGTCCTCTTCTTCTCTTGGAAGCTGGTTCATCGCCGTGGTTCTTCCTATTGTTCTCAGCTTCCCACTTTTCGTAACGGAGTTCGGAAAATGCATTGATGGCCATTATCGATAAATCACGGTTGAACTGCTGGATGGGATTGTAGAAAACTTTGTCCTCCTTTGGAGTGAGGATTTCGGCCTTTCCTTCTTTGATTATATCAAAGTCAGAAATATTGGGTACTACAGTTGTAGCAGAATCTCCACCAACCGACCACAACGACTTGATCGACTGTTTAAACGATTTAATCATAGTTCTTGTTAGTTGTCTCATCGCCCAAATTTTCTCAAAAGTTTGGAGTGTGCGTAGGTCCAAAGGGAAGCACACAAAAATACACAAAAAAAATGCTCACGCACAACTGGTGAACACAAACGTTTCGCCACACCCAACGAGGAGGAACAACGACAAAAACGGGCCCGTACAAATGTCACAATTGGAGCAATTGCGTGAAATCATTCTGGGAGGAGATGTCACTGATGATGAATATGATTACGACTATGTGAGTGACGACGAATCGTACGAGTCATACGAGATGTCTGCTCAAGAACACTGGGAGGAAAGCATGAAGCAAGTCGAAGGTCTTGTCAACTTTATCATCTTTCCCTTAGTGGGAAAAGTTCTAGGAAGACGGTGCAGCCATATACTCTGGAAGTATGTAGCTGACTGGTGGTTTGTGTGATTACAAGGTGTCGATTAATTTACTAAAATCGTTTTGAATCCCAACCTCAACCACTTCGCCTAGCACCAACTTAATAAATGGCTCTACCAATCCTGAAGTTACCCTGTTCAATACTTGCTTCAAAATCCGCAAGTACTCGTCCAAGGGAATAAGCGAGCCTGAGTCACTTGAGTTGGCTGAGACCGTCGAAAAGATTGACGAGCTCTCGTCATAGTCTGCACCTGCACCCCCGCTAATGCTGGTGGTAGCACTGACATTAGCAGTGTCAGTGATGTTATTGGCAAGTAAGTTCTGTTGTAAAATGATGAATATTCGCAAAAGAAGCTTGAACAACGTTTTGTAAATAAATAAGTTATCCAATTTGATATTGATCTCGAGTTTTTCAATTAGCAACTGCTTTGAGTTGAGCTTTATGGGAGATGCGTTAACTATACTGGTGCTCTGATTGCTAGCAGAGCCAGCAGAACCCGATCCAACGCTTGAAGCAACGCTATTTCTCTTACCATCAATTTGGCTAAGGGTAGTGGTAGATTGACTACCAGGGATATCGACTAATTTGACGGCACTATTTCCCATCAGAAGCGGCGACCCGATATCAAAGTTTTTGAGAACACAGAGCAAGTTCTTGAGGAACTTGATCTGATATACTGGTTGTGTTTGTTGAGTATTTATAATATGCTTGGGCTGCGGTGGTGGTGAGTTCAGGGTAAAGGGGTCATCGCCCGAAACGGGTGCTGATGCATTGGGTTTCTTGATGGCGTTGATGTTATTAATAAACGTCTTCTGCTGCTGTTGCAGTTGCTGAGCCAATTCTTCGTCAAGCTGAAGTGTCTTGATCAAGTTGCCAAGCGAGATACCTAACTTTAACAATTTGTTGGACTCAACCGGGAATTTATGGGGCACCTCATTTAACTTCATAAGAGCCTGGTGAGGTATAGTGTAGACGTTCAAGAACAGAGTTGGAGCCCATTCTGACTTCGATGCAAACGGTACCAGGGAAAGAATGTGGTTGATATTGGCAATTTCGTCTTCTAAAAGTCGGAGAGACATGTGGAGCAGGATTGTTGAAGAGTGGTAGTTACAGTTTTATTTCGTCTACGTTGCACCTATTTTTTTTTTCTCTCCTGTCTTAACTTCTTTACTAGCTCGCGCGACTTATCTTCTCAGTAAACGCTTAGCGAGGATGCTATTTGTGGGCCTTGTGGTGGTGTTTATCGGGTGTTGTGTCCTTGTACTTTTTGGCGATGCTCCCGGGCTTCGTGGAACGGTATTACACACAACAAAGATCCGTCTTGGGCGCTTGAAACGGCTTGTCGACCCGTACGACTACAGTTACAACTTAGTGCCATTTTTTTATGTGGGTATCATCACAGTGTGTATTCAGCAATTCATGGTCAAGACGTACCCTGTTTTGATAAGTAACGGGTATGTGGGCGTATTCCATTTTGTTGCCATCATCACGTCTATCTTGGCCACATATGCAGCGACAGTTGGCGCGATCTTCGTTAGTCCTGGCAAGGTCAAGTCGCACCCACTGCTAGCCAACATGTTTCCCAACAACCAGTTGATTTTCTTTGATGACAAGTGGTGTTCAACATGTAACTTGGTCAAACCAGCACGGTCAAAGCACTGCTCGGTGTGTGGCACATGCTTCTTGCTATACGACCACCACTGCATCTGGCTAAACAACTGCATAGGATACTATAATTTTAAATGGTTCCTTGCATACTTGGCTGCCAACGTAAATTATTTGGCTTATGGTGGATACCTCTGTTTCCAGGCTCTATGTTACGAGAAAACACGTTTGGGCACGGGGTACTGGCAGACAATTCATTCCTCTTCTGAGCAGAACCGTATTACGGGCATCTTTGTCATCCTCTGTGCCATATTCGTGCCTATCACAACACTTTTCACTGGGCTTCAGTTGCGGTACGTATATTTGGGTGTTACTACAAACGAGCTTGAAAAATGGAGCGAGATCGAGCATCTTGTTCGTATAGGGGCCTTGTTTCACTTACGAACGGGTAACATTCGTGGCGAGACATACCTCGAGCGGGCCCACCTCAACAATGAAGCTGTATATATTAGTTTGAAAGATCAAGAGATCTTGATTGAAGGGCAGAACGCCAACCAGTACCAACTTGAACCCGTGCTGTCGGTCGAAGATGACTTGGTTAATATCTATGACCTTGGGTTCTGGAAGAATTTGCATCAACGTGTCTTCACGGATACGGTAAACCAAGACGTCGATAGATAAACATGGGAATCTTGACCCTTTTAACGATTCGTTTAGATTGTTTATTGTAATTAGGTTTAGTGGAAGAACGAGAAGGAGGAAGTTCTGGAAGGGGCGGAGGAATAGGAGCAAGTGCATAAGCAGGCTCCACTTTGGGAACATGAGGAACAATAGGATCACGAGTAGAAGTAATAGAATATGGAACGGATATTAAGGATGCAGTAGGAATTGGAGCAGAAGCAAGCACAGAATCTTCAACAGTAGGACATTCAATCTTTAGAGTAGGTGCATAATCAATAGCTAAATTAGAAGTAGGAGCAGGAGCAGCAGGAGCAGGAGCAAGAGCAGAAATTTGAGGGGGGTGTCTAATTGGTATAGATGGCTCAACAGGTCGGATAAATTCCACAGGTTTGATCGGTTGGTTAGATTTGTCAGGCTTGATAAGTTTGACGGGTTCGGTTGGTAAAGTCTCACGTACAGGTAGACCTGGCTCCATAACATCCATGGAGTCACTTATTCCCTTTATATGGTGTATCAAATCAACAAACATGTCCTTCTCGGGATTTTGGAAGTATTCCAGCTGGTTGAACACAATACTATATAGAAAAAGCCGGAAGTGGACTGTCTGAAGTGGCTGAAGAATACGAGTGAGCTGGAAATTGTTATAGTCAGATAGGAGTTTGCTACTGAGACTTTGTAGGTCTGGAGAGTCAAATGGCAAGATCATCTTGATGTCCGGCTGAGGTCTCCAGCTGGTCAACTGCTCGATCCACAGCTTTTCGTTGGTTTGTGTTTTGATTACAGCCGTCTTCTGGCTAAGGACAAGAGGCTTCTTCTTTTTCAGAATAGGAGATATCTCCTTTAACCACTTCTTCTTCTTCTTCTTCTTCTTCTTCTGCTGCCTCACCTTATGGTTCTTTATCACGATGTGGTTGTAAATGTCGTCCATAACTCTGACGTATTTTCGCACACGAAATACTCTTGATAGTGTCTTGCTTCATCGTGATATTCACCTGTTCCATATACCAAAATTCACTTCAAAAATATCCAGTCAATTTTCAAGATACAAGGACATATTAAAACAACTACCAACACAGCTACAACTATTTATATAGTCCCCTCTTTTCCGTTCCCCAGGTTTTAGGCCACACGACCGCGCAACAGGTACACTGCGATTACATAAAATTATCAAAAAAAAAATAGAATCAGACTAAAAGAGTAGTTCGCCTGAAGCAGAAATGAGTGCCAACGATAGGGAGCACGTGCTGCATGATACGGCCGATAAGAAGCACATCAAGCTTCAAGATGGTACTGCCGGCGATATCAACGACTATCACCAGGAGTTTGGCCAATCGCCGACGTACTTGGACTCGAATTGGGCATCGAGTCTAATTATGGACACAAACGGTGACATGTTATACAATATGGACCTTGATAACACACCACAGGACCATCTGGGACACAACACAGCCAACACAGGTTCATCCAGCACTAATAATCCCATCATGCACAGCATCCAATACCAAAACAACATCCATCCTGACCAGTATGTTCAAGACATACCCCCACACAGAAGACCTATTTCCAATCACTCCACCCCAGAGTTGAATGCAAGTATTGCGCCGGACGCTATTGTCGACTCCTCGGGGATTTCTCGACTGCCTCCCAAGAACACAACAGCCACCACCAAACAACGTCGACCCTGTGACAACTGCCGCAGGCGAAAGACCAAGTGTGTTATTATCCCAAATACCAACAACTGCGTACAATGCGAGGCTAAGTCACTCACATGTACCTACACAAGTCAGGCTGTCAAGAGAAAAGCCATCGATGATCCTGGCTCTTCCAAAAAAAGATTAGACGATAAAGCAATCCATACGAACGAGATACAAGCTCCAAATGTTCCTATACGTGATGTGGCACCAATCCAAGATTACTCCTCGATGAACAATTCACTCCTTAAAAAGACTCTATCACTTCAGTTCCCTCGATCAAGCTTTTATGTGGGACCAACTACATACTTGTATGACTCAAATTTGCTCAATCTCATCATAGACTCACAGAATAAGAGAAAGGAACCAACAAATAAGATTGAACAAGTCAATCTCAACAATAACACCTCCCTCCGTAAAGTTAGCGATACAGTGCACTTTGTGTTGAAAGACGATCAATCACCCCAATCCTACACCAGCATGTCCAACGATGTCGACACCATCGAGAAATTTATTGCGCCTCATGGCCAGATCCTCATTGACTTGTACTTTAGAATAATCCATCCATCGTACCCTATTTTACATAAGAAGGTATTTTTGGAAAAGTACTCACGAACTCACCGCGAGTTTAGCGCTCCTCTCCTAGCAGCAGTTTACGTGTTGGCAATTCAATGGTGGGATTACGATCCACAGCTTAACAGATTTCCTAAGCCCAATGTTGAGTCAATATTGAAGATTGGCCTAAACAACTACTTATTGGAAATCTTGAAACGGCCCAAGTTGAGTGCTGTTCAAGCAGGGTTGTTGCTTCTTCAATGTAAACACATTGTACGAACGCAGAATCTCTTGAACCTGAATAGTACCTCAAACGTGTCGACTCTAGAAGACTCTGATTACAGTGACTGGGTTCTTTGCTCTCAAGTAGTGGCACTTGCAGAAGAGTTGGGTCTCGGGCTTGATTGTAATAGCTGGAAGTTACCAAAATGGGAACGTGGATTACGCAAACGATTGGCTTGGGCTGTTTTTATGGAAGATAAGTGGCTTTCACTTAAATGTTCCCGTCCATCACACATTCACGATATGAACTGGGTGGTTCTCCCGTTACTCGAAGAAGATTTCCCTGAAAAACACGGGGATGGTGATTTGAAAGAAGGTTCTTCCGATATTGATAATGGTAAAAAGATATTTATGAACTTCATTGAGTTGCTGAAGCTTCTTTCTGAGATTCTCAATCTGTTTTATTCTATGAAGGCCATGAAAGAGATATCCGAAGTAACACAGGTCCTCCAGATTGCCAAACCAATTCAATTGAAATTGCGTGACTGGTATCATTCGTTACCTACTGAACTTCAAATGAGTTCGATGCAGCCACGGAAATTGTGCTCAAATGGGTATTTGCAGTTGGCTTACTTCGCTACCGAACTTACTCTCCACCGTAAAATTAGCACAGTTATTTACCAGCAGTCAATGGCAGGTAATCCACCACCAGCAGAATTGATCAATGTTTGTCGAACTGCAGCTAAGACCAGATTACTCGGTTCAATCGAGTTTGTGCGAGATTTAAAACCTGAACATATACACTCGTTTTGGCATCTGTCGTCAGCATCAAACTTTACCTTGATTGGTACCTTTGCGGCAATTTTGTTTGTTTCGTCCCCGAGGAAGGAAGAAGCTGACTTTTATCGCGACCAAATCTTCAATTACCGGTGGATTCTCAAGATTTCATCAAAGGGGTTTGATCAAGTTGGAGAGGCATTGACTCAGCTTGATATGGTCTTAAGTCACATCCCTGGCTTGTTGAACGATAGTGTTGATATGCCGATGATGGTGCCAAATGTAGCAACGGTTGATTACCAGCAAGCAGGACCACCATCAAGACCGGTGCCAGACCGACTTAGTATCACTAACAACCTGATTCCACGAAATCGAGGCGCCCCACCACAGGTGCGGATGAATAGTCAACATACCATGCTGGGAACATCGCCATTCACATCACCACAGAACTTTAATACGCCAACGTTTACACCTGCGTTGGATAACACTTCACCGCCAGCGGCTACCAAGACAATGTCACGAGGCGGTCAGTTTGAGGTAAACTCACCGGTGTCATCGCAGGGTCTTTCGCCCAAGGAAATCAGACGGGTAAGGACTGCAGAGACACCCAAAAGGTCGCCCGAGATTACCTAACGTAAATGTTAATGTAACACTAATAAAGAAACTTTTAAATATTTGAACCCAAGAAACTACTATAAAGAATTATATATAGCCCCCAATCATTTAATCAAATGGAGTCAAATAGGCCTCAGCAATGACTCTAGCACGGGCATTTAAGAACAACTTCATTTCACTGATTTCTTTGTCAACATCTTCCATAAACTCTATAATGAAATCAACCAACTTATCCTTCAACATCTGTTCAGTGTGAAAGTTGGTAATCAAAAAGGAAATATCATAGTTCTTTATCGGGACCCGTCTCAAGATGAAAAAGTTTTCGGCTCTTGATGTCAAGAAGCGGGTAAACTTGTGAACCAAAATCTGTTCGATTTCGTCCGCTTGTTTGATTTTGATAGAAACACGCACGGAGTTGACAGAAGGTTCAATCAAGATACTCTCGTTTTCATTTCTGGCTATTATCATGGGATTTAATATCAATTCGGGGTTGTGAGTGTTGTCCACCTCGATTTCAGGCCGGTTGTGTCTCTCCACCAATTGGGACGAAAAGTCTTCCAAACATATGGCGGCAGTCAAAGATGATCTTACAGCCGTGAGGTATGGTTTTAATGATTGAGACTATGGTTAGATTGATACACCTGTCAATAGATTTGTTATACTTACCATTGGTACTTGGTTCCTAAAGGGGAGGTATTTATTGAAAATGATGTTTTTCGTTGGCACAATATACAGTGCAACTCCCAAAATTTACCTATATGCGTTCTAAAGTCACTATTTAGTAATTCAAGACTTTTTCTGGTCGAGGTTTCTTGCTATCGCGCTCACCTTCAGTGTCGAAGCTACGTTTCTTTGACGTTTTGTTCAACAAACGTCCGATTTCGTCGAAAATTCGCTGCGTTACTTGGTTATGATCCGCAGCCGCGATTTCCATCACCAGCTCAAGTTTGCTATAGTTATTTAGCTGTTTCAACTTGACTGTAGCCAACTCAACGTCGTACTTCTGTAAGGTATACTGGTCGCCTTCTTTGTAGAACACAACGAATCCGGAAATATCCTTGACATCTCCGACCCGAATGACATCTTGGCTATCCTGATGGTGTAGTATCCAGTTCGATAACATTTCAATAGCATGGGCCAATTCCTTTTGATTACGAAGTCGTATCCTTTCAATCTCAACCTCTTTCTCTCTTTTTAAAGTAAGGTAAATGTCCTCGAGCTCGTCCCCATAAAAGTCAAAACTAGCCAATCTCTCATCCTTGGTACTGAGAAGTGTGTCAACAAACTGCTGCTTCAGTTGTAATATATCATCAATGTCTATAGAAGGCTTGGTTTTACGCAAATTCAATAACACGCCTTGGACCAAATCCTTCTTCAACTTCAAAAGCTGATGCTTTTCATCCACAACATCCCAAAATAATTCCAATGGCGTTGAACCGTTACGTCCACATAGATCAAGAAATGCATCTTCATTTTCCAAGAGAGGTAAAACATCACTGATAACAGTATTGGCGCTAATCTTTATACCCTTGAGTAATTCACGATAACTATCTCTTGCTCGGCGATCTTGACGGTTGTTCTTTGTCTCCTGAGATTGGATCTTTCCTTGGATTTCTTTCACTATTCCAGGATAAATCTTCGTCTTGTATAACTCGAGAATGTCCAATTTGGTCAACAAATTGAAATGCTTATTGGCAAGAAACCGCAGGTCAGCCAAAAGTCGTGTATACAACTCGTCCCAACTCTTGGCTTCCAATACGATCTTGGTGTTGATATGTTTTAAGTAAGATTCAAGTTCACTCAAGGCTTTTTCTCGTTGTGTTTCAAGGGCCTGTTTCTCTGCCTTTTTCAACAGATCAACAAACTTGGTATAAATCACAGCAATTTCACCATCAGATAAAACAGAATGTTTATAAATAGCATTATCCTCGGCTATCAAGAGTTTTTTGATTGTCATCCATCGCGTAGTAGGTTTCACAATACCATTTGCCTGATACCCAAGCAACACTTCAGTAAAGTTCTTTTCAAAATGATCTACTGCCATGCTTTTATCCGACAACTCTTCCTTAAATTTTGACACAAGATACTCATCATACAACTGCTTTCTCTGAAGGGCGTCGGGAATTGCCCAGTATATAGGGTTGGCAACAAATTGTTCCATGACTTTTTGGAAAGACCATGTAGCATCGACATTGTGTTGTTGCAACATCTTGTTAAACTCAGCTTCGGCTTCACTTGATGTGGCAAATTGTGGTAGGTCAGCAAGCTGACTCAAATCGACTGGCTTAGCCTTAAGTTCAAGGTCGAGTTTATTCTCTGGGACATCCTCTGGTTCTTCCGATAGCACAGGTTCTGGCTGGGATTCATTTGCAATAACACCAGAATTAGAAACAGTTGTGTTATTGTTGGCATTAGTTTCTGTCTGTAATTCCTGGGGTTTTTCCCATGTTGTCTCGCCTGTAGCTTCATTATAATAATATTCTTCACCATCATCAGTCATGGACATCTGCCATTTTGAAGAGTCTTGAGGAAGAGTCCAACTTGTTTCATTGGTTACACTATTGTAGTAGTAAGTTCTACCTTCTCCATCCTGTAGGGGCTGCCAATCAGACATGGTGGGAGAGTTTATTTTTGAATGGAGATGGAGTCGCATCAATTAAATTTCGTAGTAACCTTCCTGTACGCAAATAGCCCACATTTTTGCAATCAACCAGCTTTATCCCGATGAAAAGGTATCTGATTGAGTTTTTAGAAGATTTGAGACACTATCAAACAATGGACGTTCCTGAATTCAGTAATCATGCACCACATTTTAATAGAAAGAAACAACTTTGCAATTGGTGCAAATGCCACAAATACCCTTTCGCAACCAATCAGCCGTTCGACTTACATCAATTCCCACCAGGATCTACAATTATTGTACTTGAAAGAGGGATGCCACTTCCTCCTAATGCAATTCCAATTCCGTATCGATTGGAACACTTGCCTTTTGTGGACTTTCCTCCACTACTGGCAAAATTGGAGGAGGCTACAGGTTCACAGGTCCCCCAACCTGAAGACTTAGAGTCAACATGTTCTTCAGATATTCAAATCATTTTACCCGAATGGAAACAAACAAGTCAATCATAGAAGTTGATGACAGTTTATCCATTTAGCAAAAAAACATTAATTTAGCATCCATGTGATATACCATACCAGTCTACAAAATTGTTCTGATCGCATCTCAGATTCTACAAACTAAAATAAAATAATCAGTACTTTATTAAAAGACAAATTATATATTCACCAAATGACAACATTACCGATGACTCAGAATATATGGCATTACTTGAAACTTGAGGTGTAAGTGTATTCACTCCTTAGTAGAAGTTCAATACTAATCATCAGGATACCAGACTTGCAATCTTCTGATTTCGATCAATTGGAAATCGACACAATTTCATGGAAGACGTACATACTTGCTAGCTTAAGGAAGCTGTATGGTTTAGTTGGTGAATCTGCTCATTTTGATATCATTGATATCGACGGAAAAACTCTGATTATCAGAATACAGAAAGAGGACGAAGATACGTTTGTAAACAGCTTCATGGCATGCAGTTTTGACCTTGGAACTGGTAACATCAAAACGGAAAGCATTCCATGCACAATACAAGTCAAAAAAGGTGGAAGGTTTCTTGGATTAATATAGAAACGAATTTGGAAAACTGTATAGTATAGTAAATGCCAATTAAAATACCACTGAATTGTACGAAAAGATAGCGTGTTACATCGAATGACATCATATCATCTCAACATTGCTTTACTAATTTGACCATTTTGATTGCCTTTGCTCCCTAGCAATAATACGGGGAGACGAGTCCGATATCTGGGGCTCATCACGTGATATACCTTTTCCTATTGTCGCCGACCAAGTTCCATTAAGCCTCTTCCTCAAGTTTTGTAATTGCAGGCCGGTCCCTGATTATGAAGTCTCTGTTATTCAACTGGGGGATTGTGTTGCTTTCTGCAGCACTGAGTGTTGTTGCTGAGTATTCACCAAAGATTAATCTATTCACTACTCCCAAATTAGCTCATGATATCGTTTACTTTGATGACTCCGCTACACTTTTAGCCCAAATTAAAGATGAATTATGGATCTCGTTCAATGATGGGGCAAAATTTGAAGCAGTGAAAGAATTGAAGGATAAGACTGTAACTTTGATTGAATACCACCCTTACGATAACAAAAGGGCATACGCTATCGGGGAAGAGGGTGACTACAAATTTGTGTTTAAGACCACGAATCAAGGAAAGTCGTGGTCCAAAGTCGAGTTCCTTGATTTGCCGGAGAATACCACTCGGGTTAGATTTCTGTTTAATGCAAAGAACCCCGATTTAATGATGGTTCACTTCCGTTCATGCCCAAAAGAACGTGGCCATAGTGCCTGCAAGTCATATTACTACTACACAAATGACGGATTCAAATCCAAGAGTAAAAGATTACCTATAGACACTGGCTCTTGTACCTTTACCAAATCAAAAAAGGATTTCGACATCGGCCCCGACAACCGGATCATCTGTTCGACCAACAAGTACAATTCTTTTGGTCATATTACAGAATCAACATTGGTATCTTCATCTGACTACTTCAAAACCTCCAAGCAGCACATGTCACATTTGGCAAAATCAGGGACTATTATTGACGTCCGTGTCGAACTGACTTTCATAATTGCTGTAATTCAAAATGACAAATTTAACAAAAAGTCTAAGGTCTCCTTGTTGGTCTCCAAAGATGGTGACAATTTCAACATTGCTGATCTACAAGTTGATATGAGTTTTGGCGAATTGATATTCGCAGAAGCATCACCACTGTCATTGTTTGTCTCTACTGTCGGCTATTCAAACTTTGCCCATAAAGTTTCCTTATCCAAATTATACTCGTCAGACTCCTCAGGCTTGAAATTTAAGCCAGTTTTGGGTAACATTAGAGGAGGTAATTTGGTCAAGGTTCAAGAAATCGACGGTGCTTGGATTGCAAATTCAGCTGCTCTGGTAGATATCAAAGAGGATCACAAGGAATCGTTATTAGATCTTCTTATTGGTGGGGTATTCAACAAAAATTTTCAATCAAAAGTATCCATGGACGACGGTAAGAACTGGAATTTTTTGGAAATCGTGGATAATCCTTCTTGTAAAATTTCCGATGGATGTTCATTGCATTTGTTTGCTCCTACTGAAAGAGACGGCGAAGGGAAGTCTGTTACTGGACCCACCCCAGGTATTCTTCTTGGCGTGGGTAACACAGGAGAACATTTAAGCAGAAATTTTGACAAAATGAGTACCTATATTTCAAGAGATGGTGGTGTTACCTGGTCATTGGCGCTAGACAAGCCTTGTGATTATTCTATGGGAGACCAGGGTAATATCATTGTTGCAGTCCCTTATGCGCTGCGGTCTCAGTCAACCAAAGAGTTTTACTACTCTCTTGACCAGGGAAATTCCTGGACTGAACAGAAGTTTGAGAAACCAATCTTCCCTCTAATTTTGACGACAACCGTCGATGGAACTTCCAATAAGTTCATTATTTCTGCACTTGACGATAATTCTGAACTTAACAATAATCCTGCTGGCATAATATATGCCTTGGACTTTAGTGGCGCTTTCAACGGAAAACAATGTGGAAAAAACGATTTTGAAGAAATATATGCAAGAGTTATTGGCGATAATGATCCAATTTGTGTATACGGGCATAAGGAAAAGTTTCAAAGAAGAAAACAAAATTCCAAATGTTATGTCAACAAATTGTTTGAAGATGTTAAGGTTTATGAAGAATCATGCAAGTGTACCGAAGCTGACTATGAATGTGGTCCAGGTTTTGTGTTACAGGATGACAAATGCGTGTTGTCTAACTTAGAGGTGGTAAAACTCTGCAAGGCGAATAAATCTAAGAAACTTAAACTTATGGACAAGACATTAGTTCAAGGTAACAAATGTGTTTCCGACAAGCAATCAGATTTTGCTAGTGAGAAAGAAATCGTCTGCTCGGAATACCAGGAAGATGGGAAGGATTCTGATGAAGACCCAATGGGTCGTATTACAACAAAGGTTTCCAAGTTTAAACATAATCTTCAAACGTACACGTATTTTGATGAAGGCGAAAATTTTGGTAGTGAGAACATCATTCTTCGTACAACAAACGATGTTATCTATATGTCAAACAATGGTGGGCAATCATTTGTTCAGGTTCCGATAAAGGATCCAATTATTGGTTACCTCACAGGTTATGTGCCTGGCCAAGTCATCTTATTCACTGATGGAAACACCTTTTATTCTTCAGACGATGGAGGAAACACTTTCCAAAGGAAGAAAGCTCCATCAAAAGCAGGATCTAATAGAGTCAATCCTGCTTCATCAAGATATGTCACATTTCATAAGACAGACCCTAAACAATTTATTTGGTACAGTCTCGACAACTGTGATGATCCAAGAGTGTCAAAATGTAAATTTGAAGCATTTGTGACCCGTGATGCTGGGGAGACCTTTGAATCACTTGTCAAGGATGCTGATATATGTGACTTTGTTGGCTCTCACTTAAAGCTGCCAATATCAGAAGATTTGATTATATGCTCCATTCACAGTAAGGATAAACCGTACTTCGAATTGCGGGCGTCAACAGACTTCTTTTCCAACAGTGAAAAAGTCTACGATAACATTGTGGGTTATGCTATTTCCGGTGATACTGTGATAGTTGCTACAGTCGACGACGAAAAAGGAGAGCTTCGGGCCAAAGTTACCATGGATGGTAAAGTTTATGCAGATGCTGACTTCCCATCAGACGTGAGTGTTAACAAACAAGAGGCTTACACGGTATTAGGAGCAGAATCAGGTACAGTTTTCTTACATGTTACTACGAACAGTGACATGGGTTACGAATATGGTTCTATCTTGAAATCTAATTCTAATGGTACCTTCTATGTTTCATCATTGGACAAAGTCAACAGAAACCTGGCTGGTTATGTTGATTACGAGCGGATTGAAGGACTCGAAGGTGTTATTATAGTTAACACGGTTGAAAATACAGAAGAAGAGGGACGTGTACCTAAGAAAATGAAAACCCAAATAACTCATAATGATGGTGGTGAATGGCAGTATTTGATACCTCCAGTGGAAGACTCTGAAAAGAATAAGTACGACTGTACTGGTCTGTCAATTGAAAGATGTTCTTTGAATTTGCATGGGTTTACTGAAAGAGCCGATTATCGCGACACATACTCATCATCATCTGCTGTTGGTCTCATGATTGGTGTGGGTAACGTCGGAGAATTCTTGGATTCACACGATAAGAGTTCTACATTTATCACGAAGGATGGAGGTATTACATGGAGAGAAATCAAGAAGGGTGTTCACATGTGGGAATATGGTGACAGAGGTACCATTTTAGTATTAGTACAATCTGGCACTATGACGGACACCATTTCATATTCTCTTGATGAAGGTGATAGTTGGTTAGATTATAAGTTTTCTGCTGAGCCAGTTAAAGTTTTGGATTTAGCCACAGTACCATCTGATACTTCCAGAAAGTTTTTGGTGTTTGGCCATACATCACAAAATCTGAAATCAACTATTGCGTTTTCAATTGACTTTTCAAGAATTCATGAAAGACAATGCCAACTTGATTTGGACAATCCCGATAACGATGATTATGAGTTTTGGTCTCCATCACACCCAATGTTACCTGATAATTGTTTGTTTGGCCATGAAGCTAAGTACTTACGCCGTGCCGAAAAAGTTAATGATTGTTTTATTGGAAAGGCACCTTTAAAAGATGGATTTAAAATATTGAGAAATTGCTCCTGCACCAGAAGGGACTACGAGTGCGATTACAACTACTTCAGAGACACAGACAACACATGTAAATTGATCAAGGGATTGTTGCCATCGGACAGACAAGAGCAATTCTGTAAGGTGGAAAATGCCTTTGAATATTTGGAACCTACAGGATACAGGAAGATTCCTTTATCGACCTGTGAAGGTGGAAAGCAATTTGATAGTTGGAACCCAAAGCCTTGTCCAGGTAAGACTAAGGAATTTAACAAACATTATGGCAAGGAGATCACTGGTGGTAAATTGACCATATTAATGGTTGTTCCATTATGTATATTTTTCTTTGCTTGGTTTGTCTATGATAGAGGTATTCGTCGTAATGGTGGATTCAAACAGCTCGGTCAAATTAGATTGGGAGAGGAAGATGATTTCAACCCTATTGAAAACAACGAACTTGATAGAGTGGTCAACAAGATTGTCAGAGGTGGGATATTAGTTGTCGCCGGCGGAGTTGCAACCATAAAAACAATATTACTTATAGACAGAATGCTCTTGGACAAGGTTATATCCATGTTCCGTCGGGCACCTGGAAGTCGGAGTTATGTTAGAGTTCCCGACGTTGACGAAGAAGAAGAGTTGTTTGGTAATTTTGAAGATAACTATGAAGATGAGTTGGAAGAAGGTGCTGTTGGTGTATTAGCTGAACCAGAACAGGGCCAGGAAGATGACTTCACTGATTTTGCTGGAGAAAACGAGCCTGAAGCTGATGCCAGACTCTTTGACATCAATGACGAGGAGGAAAATTCACCAAAGTAATTTTATATTATATTGCTATAATAAAAATTTAGAATTATACAAATCTAATAAAAGGTAGTTCGTGATTAAACAAATTAGAATGAGACTAAAAAAATGACACGAGCAGGACTTGAACCTGCAACCTTTGGATTTGGAATCCAATGCTCTGCCAATTGAGCCACCGCATCATTATGATGTAACTGCCTTATGACAAGAGTATCACAATAGTCTCTTACGAATCGATGGATCAAATGTATCAATGTCCAACTTATACCTGGTCAAGTTTCAAGTGTAAACTATTTTTCTATTATACAGGTATTATACACCATATGCTAACTCTTTCCCTGCTTTGCCAAACGTTCGTTTCCATGACTTCTGACTTCATTATCCATCAAATCTTGTATTCTATGAGCCCCGGCAAATGCAATTGCCATAACAGATTCTAATCTGTCGACTGGCATCTTGTCTTCCAACATCAAAAGAGCCAACTTTTCGCTCTTGCCAATGACTCCAATCGTCAAGGTACTCATATCATTTTCTTCCAAACTATTCAAGTCCAATAACGGTGTTTGGTCATGTAACCCAGCAGTCACTGACGAAACATAGTCATACATCGCAATACCGGCATCAATCAATGCAAGAGTAATGGCATTGGATACGCCAGCCAACAAGCCACCATCTTGAGCTAATACATGCAAATCTATCTGAATGACTGTTCGAGGATACAAATGACACATAACACTCTGCTCAAAAGTTCTTTCTAACGTTGTTTTCAACTCAATTATTCTCTTTTCTGTCTTATTTCTCTTCTTTCTTTCAAACGTAGAAAAATTCGCTATGTTCAAGTTAACTTCAATCGTAGCCGTTTCCTTGGCTTGTGAACGTAAGGTAGGCTCCATAGGACCTTGCACCATGCATATCACCTTGGTGTTTCCCTGCTCAACATAAGAGGAGCCATCTGACGACGTTGGATGTGTATTAATTTTACATTCAAACCGACGCAACTCATTCCACCGACGTCCATCGATTCTCAACCCTTCCGGAGAGTATAATTCCATTCGTGACATTACAGAAGGGGTTGTGCTCTTGGGAGATGGGTATAGATGCGATGAAAAATTCCTGGCATTATATAGTTACATGCAGGAGAATGATATAACTGTTGTACTATACAGTCCGTATCAATATGCGTTGGTCTTGGCACGTGATGGATAGTACAGAGTAGGGTGAGGGTTAGTATATAGAAAAGTATTGATTACCAGTACTAAAAACTATAACAAATTGAATCAACTTTTAACATACATTCCTTGGCCCTTATTTATAGTTCCGCTCGTCGGTAATATTGCTTTGTCAGTTTTTTATGTGAGTCGCCTAGATCACAATTCATTTGTAATTGTAGCGGTCCATGGAGGTTTTTCTGCAACTATCTCCTATGCAGAACCAACACGATCTTTATAGAAACCTTAGCATATGTGGTCGACGAATTCGCCTAGAATCCAGCAATTGACGATGTAGAATCCAATGGATGCATATTGTAACTCTTTGAAAGTATTCTGACCCAAAAATTCAAGCTTGTATCCAAAATTTAACCAAATTCCTTGGGCACAAATCCATGAAATAAGCATTGCAAGACCTTTCACCTTATGGGTAGTAATCAAATCGGAGTGAGCTAGATAGTGAGGCAAAAAGGTCAAAAACCAGATAAAGTATTGTGAAGTCATTACTTTATTGTAGGTGACAAAAGCAATTGTTTGAAAGAAACAACTTGAGATAAGATCTATCCTGGCAAACAGAAGAGGCAACACGATTCCTGATAAAAATAGCTGTGGTACAAATGCTATAAGTGTGTGTGTGAAATAGTGGAGTGCCGACTGATAGTAGAATAAAATATTGTAGACGGAGAAGTTGTGTCTGTGATCAATTCTGGTTAAATGGTACAAATAGGTATGCTCAAGAAATTCAAACCCGTAGATAAAGTACATGATAATATTGATGCAAGTTACGGTGGATATTGTAACCATTATGAACCAAATGTTTTGTTTGTTCATCAAATTAAGCATCGGGTAATTGACAAGTGGTCTGTTTCCTTTTGTCAAGTACAACATGAAGCTAGGCAAGTAGATAATGGGGTATATCTTAAAATGAATTGCTAAACCAAGCCATAATGCGGACCAAGTGACGGATTTCTTCTCGATCAATGCGTAAAACGAGGCCATTTTCATCACACTTAAGACACTTTCCGCCGATCCACGGGTACTAATTGTAATAACCATCGGATTCAAGAGCCAGATAGCCGAAAGTCCGATGATAGTTTTATCAGAAAGCTTTTTCCCCTTAATTGTTAATCCTTGTAATAATCTGACTATGAAGTAGCCGGTGACGAGATCACTGAGTACAAAGATGGCTTTCCCAAAATTGTACCAAAGCGCATTCCAACTATTTGGAACCAAAAGCCATGCAAGAATGGGTGTGTACCGGTACGTTTCCCTTAGGTATGGTGATGCTCCCTGGTAGACAAAATTGGCGGCATCAGAGAAGACCAAGTAGTCTATATCGGTGTACTTAACTGTCATGTGAGTGTCCTGATATACACCAAAGCAAAAAAAACCAATTCTTAGAGCAACGGATGCAATAAGGAGTTGAGTTATTGTGAACATGACGGCAATTGCTTAATCAAAGCACAAGTTTACGTCGTAAAATGTACTGGTGTTGGGGCTAGTTTTTGCTTTAACAAGCGATTTTTCTACAGTTTTTCTCGCGTTTTATTGATAGTCATCCTTATTCCCAGCCTCACAGACATGGATGAAGTGTACAAAAAATACCTCAATTTTGATTGGGAATCGTGCCAAGAGTACCAAGATGGGATAAGGGAAATATTGGACAACTATTTGGAAACTTTAAAGGAGCAGGATCCCTCTGTCACGGCCATACCTGCGTTGGATAGGCAGCAGTTGGTGGACCAGGCCAAGTCTTACTTCTTCAGCACCAAGACAGGAGATATATTGAACCTTGATGATTATAGACAGTGGAAGTACAAAAATGGAGATATATATGTCACAAGCAATAAGATAGAAGTAATTGAGGAGCCAGCTTCAAGCATACCGCCAACAGAAACACCATGTGTTGACCCTCCTGTTGAACAGCAAGCAGCACCCGAAGAAAGTACCAATAGTGCAACAGATCCGCCCTACTCATCGAACTATCAGGATCTCATACAACTTATTGTTTCTGGAAAGCCAGTTCCTGGAATCAAGGAGATACCCAATACTACATTACCTCAACAAAAATCAGTTTCCGAGGCCAAGCAGAGAGTCAAGCCATGGGAAGTAAATAAATAATTAAATGAATATTTTAGTGTAAAAGTTTCAAAACAAACTCGAATGCTGCCAAAGCTGCAGCATTAGCAGGGAATGATCTAAGAATCGAAGGTACAAACCCTCTAGTGAAACCTTTCCAGCCATTTTCTTTATAAATGTATCTCACTGCATCCATGTATCGAGGAAACTTCTTTTCTGATCTAATTGGACTATCAGTCATGATTGTCTGCTTGACAACATCAAAAGGATAAGCAAATACCCAGAAAACCGATGCTGCCAATCCTCCCGACCAGAAGTTAATGGCCGGGTCGGATAAGTTTGTTTTTGCCTTGAACCAATCAGCAAACAAATGGTAGGAACCCCACCAGAAAACAAAGTTTGTTCTAAAAACCATAGTAGAAAAAAGACCACTGTATATTCCTCTAATCCCAGATGTCTTGTAAAGCTTTGTGACAACGTCGAGTGGTCCAGTGTAAATTCTTGACTTGGCATCGTACTGAACCTGGAGTCTCGCCTTGAATTGTTCTATGGGGGCTGCTACAAAAGACACAGTCCAACCAGAACCAACACCAGCAATACAATGGCCAAGGAGTGGCATCTCTTTTCTTTCAGGCCAAAACTGTTCTTTGAGCAAGCCACGGTAAACGTGAAGCGATCCCAACATCACACTGTCCATCATAATCCACCCTACCAAGGGAGGAGTGAAGCCCTTGTAAAAACCACCAACACCTTCATTCTTCAATGTACGCCAAACACAATCCATTGTACCTTTAAAGTATCCTTTGGGGGCGGTTTGAAGTCTTACCTTGATGGTATCGAACGGATGTCCCACAGTATTCTTCATAACACCTGAAAACAGACCAGCAATAAACCCAATGTACTTGGGTGGTGTCGCTGGGTTCTCAAGCAACATCTCTTCCTGTGATCTTCCCGACATTGCTGAAAGTCTTGAACAATTGTTGAAATGAACCTAACTGTAAGAATTGATTACGATCTGTCACTTTATCATATTTTTTCGCCGTTTCCGGAGATGGACAAATCCCGATACTACAACGGTGGGGAAGACTCATGTATACTGCACATAAACTATTACTATCCAATTATACCCGGAGATTTTCTTATCATATTATTACAAGGTTATCAGAATATACTAGTTATTTTTAACTGAATATAACAATAATAGAGGTCAGTCGAACATAGATAACCTCTTTGAGGTCAATTCATCTAAGGTGCCGAAACATTTAGATAATACCTAAAAAAAAACTCTAATCGCGCATAGAACAGAATAATACCCTCAACTGCAGAAAACACAAAGATTTGCTACTTAACGAACAAGCAAGTGCAGTATGAGATCAGCGAAGTTAAGCGAACAATCGGGCATAGAAAGTCTTCTACACCACTTATATTTAAAAGGTACTCTCTAACAAAATGTCGCATGTCGCGCGCCAGAAAATATATGTCAGAAATGAATACAATACAAAACTCTGCTCGAAACAACATCCCTATATGAGTCAACCTCCGTCCAAGACTCATTCTACAATAAAGAAGGAAGTGACAGTTAAATCTGAACCAGGATCAACACTGATCTCATTGTCTCCGGGCGGTTTTCAATCGAATGGAATAAAGACAGAAGCTTCTGGTACTGTTAACCGAAATGCTACAACCAACCAGGGCTGGCAAGAAATCCCCTTGAAGTCTTGTACAAAAGATGAGATCGACGATATTCGTTTCCACATTATGAAATTTCAGAGCACCAAAGATGTGGATATTGTAGAAGACTTCAACAAACCTGTCAGATTGCATAGAAAAGATCCACGTAATATTCAATTTCAATTAACAAGAAAAGAAATTGATCGCCGCAAGAAAGAGCTGGCAAGGCTTAGAGCAGAAGGTCGTGAGGACGAAATTGAAGAAACCCTTGAAGAAGCCATAGAAAACGAAGAAAAGAGATACAAACGAAATGAAATGGACATGTCTCAGGTTGCACCAGATGGGGGAGCCAGAAAGCCCAAAAAGAACATGTTCAAGCGAAAAACGAGACAGATTAATTTGATGGACGATGCCAAAAGAAAGTTGCGTTACGAGGAATATTATCCATGGGTTATTGAAGATTACGATGGGAAAAATGTGTTCGTGGGCAATTATGAAGCAGGCTCGTCTGACACACAACAGGTACTTTTTGTGTTTGACAAGGATGGATTCAAAATGGTGCCAGCAGAAAAGGTTTATCGTTTCACCCCAAGAAATAAGTACGCCACCTTAACATTGGAGGAAGCCGAGGCCAAGATGGAAAAGAATTCATCAGTACCCAGATGGCTTATGAAACATATGGAAGAATCTTCGGGTGATTCTCCTGATCAGAGATTTAGAAACAACGCTGGTTCTGGTGTAGCAATCCCTTCATCAAGCAATAATAACAGAAGATTGAGGACAGTCACTGGAGAGTCGGCATCCAACGAAAGAGATTCAGATCATGACGACCTTGACTTTGACGAAGAATTCGCTGATGACGAAGAAGCACCAATTATGGATGGTGATGAAGAAGAAAACAAGTTATCAGAACAAAAGATCAAGAAGGAGATGTTAAAAGCAGCGCACTTTGACGGACAATCAGATGCCGAAGGTGACGACAACTTGGACGATTTATTCGAAACAGACAAAGGTCGTAAGGTTGACAAGGAAGGGAAAAAATTAAGAAAGGTGTTGAACAAAACTGAAGGTGGGGTTTATGATAGTGATGATGATGATGACAAATTAAATCCATACTTGTCAAAATCCGATTTAGAAAGTGATGAGGAAAGTGACGATGACTCTCCCGTCAAGAAAGAACCAGAGGAAGGAATACTGGCAGAAAGTGCCAACCTACCTCGGTCAATCATTGCTCAGAATATTGGTGACGGATTTGTGAGTATACGGGCTCCTTCAAGCTTTTTGAGTGGATTCCCAAAGGGAGAATGGACCGCGAACGGTAGAAAAAGACCATCACCACCTCCAAAGAAGAAGCAAAGAACGGATGACAATAAATCTCCAAAGAAGACCAAGGTTAAGGTGGAGAATGAGTCCGTATATCCGCCACCTGCTCCAGTTGACTTAAACAATGCTGGTGCAAATGGCTTATTTGTTACTGTCAAAGAAGTATTGGATATTGTGAGAGATAATCCTTTAGCGACAAGAGAATTGTTAATCAGCTTGAAGAGTAGAGTTAATGCTCACCCAAGCAATAAGGAGAGAATCATTAGCATCGTGAAACAAAACTTAAAGCTTGTTGACGGGAAGTTAGTTTTGAAAGATTAATAGATTACAATATAATACAAAGTATTACACAACTTCGACAATCTGGTCGTCTTCTTCTTCGCTTTCATCATCACCATCATCATCGTTAGTTGGAGCCTCATCTCTCATTAACATTTGCACTAATCTATCAATGAGATCACCAATTTGTTCGGAATCAGTGGATTTGTGTAACTCTTTAATTAAGGCATAAACGGCCTTCTCTCTCAAGAACTCCCTCATTTCCTTGGTTGTACACAACAAAAGCAAAGATTCAAGATGTGTACAAATAATAGAATCAACAGGATCTCTCTTCTTGTCAGATGGCAATAATTGTAATTCGTCAGGTAAGTTGAACATGTCATCTTCATCGATTTCTTCAGGTCCAGCTATTGGTAATAAAATGTAAGGTAAGATATTGATTTTTTCATCGACAAGATACTTATGAGAGTTTGTATCAAACAAAGAATTCTTGATTGTGGAGGCAACACCTTCTCTTCTGATCTTGGAGTCGTACTTTTCTGTGAATACCAATAACTTGGATAATGGAACAACGTTATCATAATTTTGTTCGGTAGTGAAATACGTTCTGCCTTGTGAAAATCTTGAAATGTCAGCAAAAAAATAGGCCAAGTAGTCGAAGTTTGCATAGCTGTTGAGCGACCTGTCAGCACCCTTGACAAAACAATCCATGAGACAATCAAAAGCTTTGTTGGATTTAAAAATTTTCTTCTGCTCGTCATTAATTTCCAATGTAATATCAAATACCTTGTTGATAGCATCATTCTTGGATAAGTTGGTTAATAATATACACATTAAATCGGCGTTGGAGTTTCTGACATTAACGATTTGACCAACCAAGTACTTGAGATAATCTGCATCTTCAACAATCAAGTTTCTCATGTTAATATCATCACAAATATTAGCCAAGATGGTGACAGACTGGCCAACCATGGTTTTGCCTTCGTTCTTGCTCAAGTTTTTCAAGTCCTTAATGGCTTCATAATTGTTGTATGCAAAAACTTGTTGATGAGTACCCTGTGAGTATCCAACCAAGTTATCAAGAGCAATCTGAACAACTGCTGGCTGTGGAGAGTGCAAAAACTCCACTAATTCTTCTAACTCGGTAGGCATCTTATGGCTTCAGACTGAATGAAGATTAAATTTTTCAGTTTGAGATGGTTCCAGAAAAAAAAAAATATTTGCAGCTAGATATGGGGAAACATTAATAACACTCATTCCACCGATAAATTTAATTGTAAATCCGATAGCATCTCTGTCCTAAATGTATCAAGTGAAGGCAATAAGAAGTAGATTTAATTTGACTATTTATTTGAACTAATTTGACAGTGTAATCAGTTTTCGGCATTAGTAGCGGCAGTGATTTGCGCCTGCTTGACCAAGTTTGCGGGTGCATCCATACGAGGCAACATAACTTCAATCAATCTAATCTTCGAGTTCTTGTTAAATTCTTTGCTGGTAAATAAGGCATTTGCTTCTCCAACTGTCGAGATTCTGATAGCATCGTAATCTTTGGCATTAAACAATGGCAAAATCTGCAAGTGGTTCCAAGGCTGGATGTCATTGTAAGCGGCTTTTTCACCATGGATTAAACGTTCAATGGTGTACCCATCGTTGTTCAAAACAAAAAGGTATGGTGTAGTACCATGACGTACCATGGTCGAGATTTCCTGGACAGTTAACTGTAAAGAACCATCACCAACAAATAAAATAACTCTTCTACTTGGATCAACTTCCTGAGCAGCAACGGCAGCACCAAGAGCAGCTCCAACAGAGAATCCAATACTGCCATACAAGGTTTGAGAAATACCAATGGTATTGTTTGGGAATCTGGACTGAATGATACCAAAAGCAGAAGTCCCAGTTTCTGCAATGATAATATCACCCTCTCTAAACCATGATGAAACTCTTGTCCACAACCATTCTTGAGTAAGAGGTGACAGACCCACGGCAGGAGTATTAGCCAACTTAATTTTTGGAACAGGTCTAATATTGTAATGAGCAGCAGCAGCCTTGACCTTTGGAAGTAATTTGTTTAAAACTTCTTTCATTTGAACTCCTGGAAATGTAGCCTGTCTAATTTTGGTGCTATCTGAATGGAATTCAACAATGTTTTTAGTTTTGTATGAGTAAGAGAACGAACCTGTGTTAAAATCTGATAACAAAGCTCCAACAGAGAGAACTAAATCGGCGTTTTCAACAATTTCCTTGACTTCTGGTTTTGACAAGGTACCAACATAAACTCCGCCAAACCTAGAGGCTGCAGAAGTTCCGTTCTTCAATTTCTCAGAAACTTTGTGAATGAGAGAAGGATCATCGTCAAAAAGAGCCCCATCAACTCCGCCCTCGTCAACACCACCTTTACCCATAGGTGTGGTAAAAACTGGGAATTGCGTGAGCTCAACCAAATTTTTTACTTCCTCTTTGCAACCGTGTCTTGAAGCACAGGCATCAACTAAAATTACTGGATCCTTCGCATCCTTAATTAAATTAAGAACAGTCTCAATTACCTCGACTTGAGCCTCTGGGTCGTTTGGTGGAAGTGACAAATCAATAGGTGTTTCCAAAAGTTTTCCGTCAATTTCAACTCCAAAGTAATTCGCGGGAATTGCCAAATAGACTGGTCTTTGCTTTGTGTAGGCAACTCTTATACATCTGTCAATTTGAGCTGCAGCATCATGAAAGTCTTTAATAAAAGCAGTTGTTTCTGAAATTTCCTTTGACATTCTTCCAAAAACAGTAAAATCGCCATTCCCTAAAGTGTGGTGTAACAAGAGCTGCTTAGATTGAGAAGCAATTGATGGAACACCAACAATATGTAACACACCAACATGTTCGGCGTAAGATCCAGCAATTCCGTTTAATGCAGACAATTCACCAACCCCAAACGTAGTAAGAATTGCACCAAGACCTTTAATTCTGGAATACCCATCCGCAGCGTACGCGGCATTCAATTCGTTAGCATTACCTGCCCATCTAAACGAACCAGGACCATGATCTTTTTCAACTTCATAAATTGTGTCTAACAAGCTCAAATTAAAATCTCCAGGAAGTCCGAAGACAGTTTGGACGTGTAATTGGTATAATCTTTCGAAAAGATATTTTCCTAAAGTAACCATAGTGTTATTGTGATAAAAATTGTAATTATGTGTATGATATGAAAATAAAAGATTCAGAATCAATCCTATTTATACCAATGGAGTTGATCATCCTGCGATCATGGAACAACGGTATCCGTGAATGGGACTATCTTGAAGGTTCTAGCTGTAGGAATGCGCACGGGCTGCAAACTAAACAGGAAAATCCTCAAACAATAAGGGGCTACGACATGGTACGATTTAGATTAATTGCCTGATACAGGTTACAAGGAATGATTGTGAAATATTATAGTATATGCTTTCAAGGTGCGTCCTCCGAAGATCCCTAGAATTGGAACTCCCAAAATCCAATTCTTTATTCTTAATGGTATTCTTAATCGATAACGAGCGATTCGTCATCGTCCTTTTTGGGTGGTAAGTTTGTCATACTTATAGTAATATGTCTTCTTGAATCGCCAGGATTATGGCCAGGTAGTTTTCTGTAATAAGTACTTACTAATGGTAGCAAACCCTTGCTGTAATTTCTTAACAATATTACTTCTGCAATAATAGTTGCAAAAAGTAGAGCCAAGGTAATTGCTCCAAAAGTGATGAGGGATTTTCTTCCAGGAAAATAAGACCCAGCTTTGAGAGTGACATCGTAAGCTGAAGTATACTTGGTGTACAACCGAATCATCTTAAACAAGACATAGGCCACACCTGCGCATAACAATACCAAGTTGCAAATGGTTAGAACAACGATTTCACGAGTTGCAGCAAAGTCTGCAAAAAACAAAATAAGTATAGTTAAGGGTAACACACATACTGTAAGAATGAACTCTACCGAAGATTTGCGGGAGATCATGATGACAATGAATTGAACGGTAAAACCCAAGAAGAAGAAGAAATCAAAAATGAGCAAAGCTCGGTGGATCTGAAAGACGTTATACATACGTCTAATATGAAGATCAGCCCCAATCTTTTTGAACCGGAACCATTCAACTTTTTTTCGAAGGACAACAAAAAGTAGATAAATCTGCAACACCAATGTTAGCCCCAAGACACCAATTGTCGCAATATTTGTTCCCTTAATCGCGTCCTTCCAAACTCGTTTGAGATTATTTGTCGCATTGAGGGATATTTCTTGGTACTGAATCCCCGTATAAACCAACATACATGCGTAAAACAAGCAGAGCATGGCCAAAAGAAGCATGTTCTTGGTTCGTAAGCCAACAATCGTAAGTGCCACTTGATATATCCCAGCAAAAATAAATAAAGCAAGATAAATGGAAATCTCCGTGAAACGTACCTTGGAGTCTATGGTGTGCTTATGGATATTGATAACAGCAAACATGTAGGCCTCAAACACAATTATAAGAATGGCAGATATTACTGAAATGGCCAAGAACACATGGGATGCACGACGATACGCTTTATCATCGTTGATTTTGGCCACCTCTGCCACTGAGGTTACCGAGGATCCATCACTATAAATAATAGGAGCATCAGAGGCCCGTCGGTCGCTAGAAAACGAAACTTGACTCCCAGCCTGTGGAACGGATAGATTTGCCAAATCGTAGAAATTATCATGATCCGGCACTCGCAATGGGTCTGTGTATACCTGATTCTGCATTACCCGATGTTGAAGAGAATTGGATTTTTTTTTTCACTCTATGATAACAGTTTTGTTAGACGAGGGTTCGATAAGAATTTTATAATTTACTCTTACCTTTCAGTACACCATAAAAGGTGTGACTTCCTATCTTTAGAATGGTGCTGAGATCAGTTATCCAAAAACAAGCAAAGAGCTGTGACTATCAGGGCAGTGCAAATTAGACAGCTCTGCAGGCTCTGTGTGATCACACGGCTGGATGTAACACTGCACACTCAAATAAAATAAATTCCTTTCTAAGAACTGAAAAAAGAAAAAAGAAAAGGTAATTCTAGCGTACCATGTCGCTAAAAAGATAAAAAATAGTGATCATTCTATTTATAGGTCATGACATTTTGGCAAGGCTACAAGAACCATACCGAGCTTCTATTGTTACAAAGATAATCCATAAAATATGTTTTACGAGACTAGCTCTTGTTATGTATCTATACGAAGATGTAGTCTCCGAGTTCCTCTTTAACTAACCCCGCACTCTGTTCACGCAAATTTAACCACGTTACATTGGAGAATTGTTGGTCATCGCTCGTGCTTTTAATAAGATTGTCAACAGCACCAGCCACAACCAATAGACACACTGCATCATAACCACCAGCACCAGGAACAACGCCACCAAGACACCCGTGCAACTTACTACAGTTGTCCAAAAGTTCAGTTTGCGTTGGTGGCTCGATGTCGGCCCCTGTATTCTGGGTTAACTTGCGCAAATTGGTCCGAATATCGCTAATTGCATCTGTTAACTTGTAGAAAGGAGCCAAATCAGGGTTTCTTTCCGTATCGGTGGAAGTCAAAGCTAATAGCGCGAGTCCCTCTTCGTAAACGAGTGGGTTCTCATTGTGGAATTTGTGTAAGTCACCAAGCAGTGTAATTAAGGCTTGGTTGGCTTGGTTCAAGTCGTGGTAAAGCTTGCTGCTTTCAACAGGAAAAGCCTTCTTCCATTGTAATACTTTCGAAACAAGTTTTGGTGTCTCAGATCCGCCCTTGATATCTCCCATCAATAACCGAATGCCGGGAGGCAAAGCGCAGTTATCATGGCTGAATGACCAATCGGCTTCAGACACCTTAACCAATTGTTTATGGTAGTCCACCTGTAAGTCTGGTGTTTCTTTTTGGAACACAGCGTGCTGAAACAACTCATCTATAATTGCAGGTTCAAATCGCTTGTACCCAATTGACCCATAAACTGCTGCTGCAACATCAAACCCAGATCCAACTTTCTTTTGTGCATAGCAATGTGCAATTTGAGCTATATTGTGAACGATCATGCTTTTCTGTAGAACATCAATGCCAAAGTAAGAGAGAAGCCCAGCTGTAACCACCGTTACCAACCCCGCTGACGAACCTAAGCCTGTCTTAGCCACTTCATGGATTGGAAGAGAGTGGAAAAGAAACTTTTTCTTTCCGTTGCTTGATGTCTTCACCACGGTACCTTCTTGGGAATGGTATCCTGGATCGGAATACACCGTGATTTCCACACCAAATTTCTTTTGAGGATTGATATAATTTAACACAGTTGATACTGCAGCTTCCATAAATGGGTTACGTCTGCCATTGACTTCAGTAAGCTCGACCAACGAACCAGAAATGCGGTATTCCCATTCCCCTTCGCGAAACTGAGGTGACGTGATTTTGATGGTGTTTGATGGTGTCTCTTGGTCAATCACAACGGCGTGCATCCGTGACGACAAAGCAGTCACATATGAGCTGTAGGCAGGGTCTAAAACCAAGTATCCACCAGCCAATAACGCCTTTCCCGGAGCACTATATACAGACATTGTGATACGACTGGGAGGTGAAGTATTTTTGGCGGGTAATTTTTTCGCAATGTTGATGCTACAAACTACTCGCATCCCACTGAACTGCTCACCATCATCCTCAGTGCCTTCTTTACCATAAATACAAAGATGGACTTGCAAACTCTACAGAAAACAAAGACAATTGGAATAATTGGTCTTGGAGATATGGGATATCTCTACGCTAGAAGGTTTAGCGAGGCCGGATGGAAAGTAGTTGGCTGTGACCAGGAACATTTGCATGACGAGACTAGGGCCAAGTTTGCTGAAGAACAATTTGAGATATTGAGGAATGGCCACTACGTTTCACGAGTCCTGGACTATATTATATACAGTGTTGAAGCTGAAAATATTGACAAGATTGTCTCAATTTATGGCCCTTCCACCAAAGTCGGAGCCATTGTTGGTGGCCAGACTTCGTGCAAGGCACCCGAAGTTGCCCTGTTTGAAGAGCGATTGCCACCAGACGTTGAAATTATCACTTTGCACTCTTTGCATGGACCCAAGGTTAACACCACGGGACAACCCCTCGTTCTTATCAAACATCGGGCCAGTGACGAAAGTTTCCGATTCGTTGAGTTATTAGTTTCTTGCCTCAAATCCAAGATAGTGTACCTTTCAGCCAAGGAACACGATAAGATTACAGCGGATACCCAAGCTGTGACTCACGCAGCATTCTTATCCATGGGTGTGGCCTGGAAGAACAGTAATCAGTACCCTTGGAAAACTCCAAAATGGATTGGAGGAATGGAAAACGCCAAAATTAACATCTCCCTTCGAATTTTCTCTAACAAATGGCATGTATATGCCGGGTTGGCGATAACTAACCCAGCAGCACATGAACAGGTTATACAATATGCCAACTCCGTTACAGCAATTTATAAGTTGATGGTAGAAGGCAAGAAAGAAGAGTTACAGGAAAGACTCTTACGAGCTAAGAAACGGATATTTCACCATATCTCCGATCACAATCTCTTGTTGGACGATGATATCTTACAAAAATTCTCCCTCAGCAAAGATCCACCTGGGGGAAGGCAGCCCAACTCACATCTTTCTCTTCTCGCCATAGCAGACAGTTGGTTTTCACTAGGAATTGTTCCTTATGACCATATTATCTGTTCAACCCCGTTGTTTAGAATATTCTTGGGAGTTACTGAATACTTGTTCTGCAGACCGGGACTTTTAGATGAGTGTATAGATGTTGCTGTTAACAACACGACTTTTAGGGCGGATGATCTTGAATTCTGCATTGCTGCAAGAAACTGGGCAAGCTTGATATCATCAGGAAGTTTCAAGTTGTATAAGAACGAATTTGAAAAAACACAGGAGTTCTTCCGTCCAATGTTTGCTGATGCCAACCAGGTTGGTAACGAGATGATCCGAACTATTTTGGAACGTGTTTATGCGAGAGAGTCCTGAAGAATCTTTATATTATGTAGGTTCTATATGGGAGTTAATAATAATAATAATAATACTAATAGAATACTTCATCTTTTACAACTGCTCGTCTTTTATGACATCCATCAACCAGTCCAAACCTTCGGTCAAACCTTCACCTTTGATAGCACTTGAGGCCACAATACTCCAACTCCTGTCCTTAAGATCAGTCAAGTTCAATGCCTGTGAAACTTCTGCTGCTGTCATGGCACCAGGCTGATCCTGTTTATTGGCAAATACTAACAAGGCACTGTCGAGTAATTCTTCCTCCTTCAACATGGTTTGTAATTCCTTACATGCAATGTCGATACGATCGCGATCTGTCGAATCGACAACAAATATCACAGCTGCTGTGTTGCTGTAATAACATCTCCAGTATGGTCTAATAGAAGTCTGTCCACCTAAATCCCATATGTTCAATGTCAAGTTTTTGTACTTCAATGTTTCCACGTTGAAGCCGATTGTCGGTTTGGTGGTGACGACTTCACCCATTTGTAAGCGGTACAATATCGTGGTTTTTCCGGCACCATCTAATCCCAAAATAAGAATTCTGATCTCCTTGTCTATACCCCACAACTTGGAAAAAATATTAGTAAAGCTAAATACCTGCCCCATCTTGTTCGTTGCTTAGCGAAGTTGCCAATCTGATGGCTGTTTGATTTGAAAATAAAAGTATCGCGGTCGGTGTGACATAGATTATGTGCAGGAATGTTTTTGCCAAGGTGTGCTCTAACATAAAACATGATGCCATAAAATTGTTGACTAAGAATACACATTAACAACAACAAAAGCAAAAGTACAATATTAGCATGCCTAAGGGAATTTTACGTAATAAACAGGAAGAATCACAAATTCAACATCTCAGTGACCATTTAGATCGTCAAGAAGTAATCAACAATACCAGGTTAAATGCCCAATTAGTCGCAGAAGCCACAGAGGGTGAAAAGATACGGGCACAGATTGCAGAAAGTAGGGCCAAAGAAGAGAACGGTGAACATTTAAAGTGGGATGAACTCAATCTCTACAAGACTGAACAGGAAAAGAGTGCTACAATGAAGATTGACGAGCCCAAGACACCTTACGAGGGAGGGTTCAACCCCGAGGGAGAATATTATCGTGAAGACGACGAAGAAATCCCCAATTTTGAACTTGGTGAAGGTGAGTATGATAATCTTGATTCGAGTCATATTTCTTCCTCACTAAATGGTGGTGAAGTGATAAGAGATAAATCCGTTGATGCTGATGATAATGAAGACGAACAACCACAGGAAACTGCAGAGGAAAGACACAAACGGTTTGAAGAGTTGAGAAAGGCTCACTATCACATGAAGGGAAATGCCCTTCACCACAAGATTGACGATCTTGGAGACGAAGGTTGCGATGAAGGGGAGGATGACAATTAATTGCTTAGTATTAATACGTGTCTCAAATGTAATGTCTATGAAGAAAAGTACTTCAAGTACGAAGCTTGTACAGAACCGGCACCTACCAATTCACCAGTAACTTCAGTGAATGCAGCCTTAACAGTGGCAGCGTCAGCACCCTTTACCTTGGCAGCAACAGCATTCAATTGTTCATCGCTAAACTTTTCAACCAACAATTCAACATCAGCATCAATATCGGCGGCCTTGGCAGCATCACCAAAGTAATCAACTTCCTTTGCAGCACCTCTGATACTTCTCTTAGCCTTCTTCTTAGCAGCCTTAGCAGCTTCCTTAGCCTTCTTAGAATCCGCCTTGGAGGCAGCAGCAACTTCAGCTGCCTTCTTAGCAGCTTCTTCTTCGGCAGCCTTCTTAGCAGCAGCTTCTTCAGCCGCCTTTCTGGATCCAGCATCTCTGTCCCACTTCTTCTTTTCCTTATCAGCCTTGGCCTTTTCCTTGAACAACTTGATTCTTGGATCTTCAGAGTATGCTCTTTGCACTAAGTCTATTAATCTCTTATTGTCTTCTTGCTTCAACTTCTTTCTGTTGGAAATGTTCTTACGTTCAATGTAACGCTTGTGGTCTCTGTTAGCAGTGTCATCTGGAACATCTTCGTCCTTGAATTCAAAAGTCTTCCAGGAATCAAACTTACCCCAAGCATTGTAAAAAGCATCGACTTCATCCTTAGTAGATTCCAAGGTACCTAATTCTGGAAGAGGGCCCTTCTTGGAAAATCTGGATTCACTCTCAAACACAGGAGCCCATGCTTCAAAGAAATCGTAGGAAGACTTTGGTGCTGGTGGTTTTACATCAGCGTTAGTGTCAACAGAGTCGTACTGTTGTCTCTTGTTGGAATCTAACATAACTTCAAATGCCTTTTGAATGACCTTGAAAAAACCATCCTGATCCAAGCCACCAGCAGCAGACTTCTTATCTGGGTGGTGCTTCAACACCTGTTTTCTATGTGCTCTTCTGATTTGATCTTCAGTAGCTCTGTATCTCAAGTGAGACAAACCAAGAACGGCGTACAAGTCAGCAGACTTCCATTCTCTTGGGTCATGAGCCAACAATTCTTCACTTTGCTCTTCGTCGCCAAGGTCTTCATCATCGTTAGTTTCGACTTGCTTGACATTCTTTTCAGCTTCCAACTTTTCAAATTCGGACCAGGTGTGGCCCCTTAAAGTTCTACTAGCATGGCCCAAAAAGAAACGACCAACCGGTTCAATTGGACGACGGACTGGTGCAGAGTACTTGGACACAGACTTAAATGCGTCGGACTTGCTGGTGGATGGTAAAACAATCGACATGTTTGTATGGATTTGGTTATCTCATCTAGCCTCGGAAAAATTTTTGTTTAGATGGATGTGCTGAAAATTACCGTGCTTATGCTGATGTATACACCCATATATAAAGAGAACTTATAGAGCACATTTGCTACTAATCTTCTTTGACAGCAGCCATTTCCAATACTTCAATAGACCCCTCACCTCTAGATATCTTAGCATCATCCCCTTCCAACAATTCAAAGATCTTTTTGTAGTTGATTGGATCGATAATGCTTTCACATTGGTAAAATTTGTCGTTTTGCAGCTCGTGTACCAAGTGGTCAATGATAGGTTCAAGTTCGGTTTTGTAAATTTTGGAGTGGGCTTTACGAGTAAGAACAATCTTAACTTTCATTTGAGCTCTAGCAATGGGAAAGATTTGCTTCTCGACTAACAATTTGATAGCATCTAAGGCCTGCAACTTGGTTGATTTTGTCGGATTTAAGTGGAATTTCAATTGATCGAGTGCTTTATGAATCATTGAGGGAGGATACCTCTTTTTAGAACGAGGGTTGATACATTTAGTCGAAATTATATTCAAGAACTCGTTCTGCTTTTGTTGTAAATTAGCACTTCTCTCCTTCTCGTTCAACTGGATTTCTCCTTTAGATAAGATTTCTTGTATAATCTCGTCTTGATTGGTGGTTCCAAAACTAGAAAGTAAATCTTCGTTGTTTGCTACTTGTCCCTTTGACACATTGATGAAAACCTGGGGGATTTGTAATACTTCGTCAATATCTTTCTCGACTTTCAGTCTCCAATCCTGAACCTTATTTTGGTAACAAGCAATTTCAAATCTTTTCTTCCCCTTCTTCATCCTCACCAAAGATACATTGGTGAGTCTGATTTGACTCATAGGTTGATTTATGACACCCATATTGTGCTTATGATACTCAAAATACTACACTCGGTTTAAAAACCATCGCAAAACATTGCATCACGTGAAATATTGTATTCTTCTGCTCCTTACTACAATCAATATTAGCATATGATAAATATTATATCAATTCCGGGATATTAACGTAACATGTAAATGTAATGGTCTAGCTTAATGCGGTAATTTCTACATGAAAAGCTTATTCGTCATCTTCGTCGTCACCACCTTCAAGGAAGTTAGCCTTGACATCCTTCCACAACTTACCCTTGTTGTGATTTTCGTAGAACTTGGTGACAGCAACATCAAAGAAGCCTTGGAAAACGAATGCACCAGCGAAGATGGAAGCAACGTAAACTGAGTTTCTCTTGTATAATAAAGAAAAGAGGGACTGTTGTTAGTATCATGCATCACATGCTAGGGTTAAATAAAAGTCTCTGAATGGGTGCACTATACCACGTTCTTTGGAGAATCAGAAACAAATTGTGAATCCTTTCTTTGTCATTCTCTAGCGGAATAAGATGAATGTCTTCTTATGATGCTGAAGTTCTGTCCTCACGATTTGCTGTTTCTTGTACTCATTGCATTAAACTGGTCTAATTCTTCAGTGATAATTCGCCGAATGGCTATTTATTTGTTGGTGTTGTCATGTTGTCGATTCTCATATATGAGTAATTCCAATAATACTGGTTCTGTGTTTTCAATAATTAATAAACAGATAAACTGTTGGATGATAGGAGGCTCGCCGGCTTGCTTCAAATATCTTCTCCGAGACTCATAAACCAGATGTGTTTTGTACGTACCATTTTTGTTGTATAGTATTCTTTAAACTAGACTCTCTATTTTTTTCATCAGTATGCTTATGGAAAAAATTCGATTCAATTATGATTGGTTAAAATTGGATTATATAATATTTAATATAAACTTACATAACTTATTCTACTTTAGTCTCTTCTAACTTAGAGGCTACTTCACCTACTGGTTCTGGTGTAGCAGTGTCTGCCTTTCCGGAACCTGGGTATCTAGTTCCCTTATTCTTGACCTTTTTGGCTTTTTTCTCCTGCTTTGGTTGAGCAGCTGGGTAACCTAATTCTTGCACTTCTTGAAATTCCTTATTCGCATCGAACTCGGCTCTAATTGGGGCCAACAATTCGACAATTCTGTCAGCAACACCAGACTTCAAGTCAACTGGAGATAACTTTTCTGCCTCGTAGTCGGCCTTCAATTGAGCGATGGAATCGTAAGAAATGGCGCCACCATACTTTTCTGGTCTGTCAATTTCTAACTTAAAAGTACCTTCAACACCGGTCTGCAATTCTTGTATTGGTTGGACAATGTTTTCAAGGAATGCAATCAAACCGTTGTCCTTGGCATCTCCAGGGGCACAGTATGCACTGTTGATCTTTTTTCTAACAACCTTTGGTTCTTCTATAATATCAATCTTGGAATTTGGATCAGATGCACTCATCTTACCCCCTTGTCCTAAACCTGGAACCATGGGGTTCATCAAGTGAGCTCTCTTCTTGTAGCCTAAGCTTGGCAAGTTTTCTTCAGCCAAAACAAAGATCTTTCTCTGGTCAACACCACCGAATTGAGCATCGACACCCAAGTGTTCTTCATCAATAGCTTGCATCAATGGGTAGATCAAACCGGACAACAATGGGTTAGCAACCTGCTTAACAACATCAGCACCCGCTCTCTTCGCATCATTTTGGGACACAACGTTGGATAATTTGTAAAGATCCATTTGGTATTCAGCACTTAATTGGTACGAAGCACCCACAACGAACTTCAACTTTTCAATAGGCACGTTAATGGACTTCAAAATAGCCTTGACCACGAATTCGTAGTACTTAGCACGGTATTGAACAACTTCCAAAGGAGCCTTCATGTTGTCCAAGTAAGCGTGTAAGTCAGCTAACAATACAGTAACTTCACACCCAGCCTTCAAAAAGTGTGCCAACTTGATCATTGGCACAAAGTAACCACAGTGAGGCTTACCAGTTGGAGCAGTACCCCAGTAAATCTTGACGGCTCTCTTTTCTTTTTCTAAAACATCCTTGATGATTTGGCCATTCAAGACTTCTTGTAAGCCTTTGGTAATCAACTTATATTGTTCAGCAGGATCGGTGGTCACAGACATGGTTCCGGAATGGAGAGAGATTTTATCTGCCAAAACTGTAGTAAAATTATTTCGAACGAAGGAAAAGGAAGGAAAAAATCCAATTTGTCTGCCGGACTAATCAATTGTCTGCGATCCCAATAGCAAAATCTTTCATTTAGAGCCGACATCCATAAGATGAGTTTACCTGCTGAGAGTTTACGTGGAGTTGGCTTTAATCTTGGGCCCTTCTTTGCTGAATTGGCAACGAAAGTTTTGCCGTGTGACCCTAGTGATATTAAAAGCCTCGTGTATCTGATCCTTTACTATGCCGCCACTGATCAGGGATCTAAGCTGAGTTTGCTATTCCCTGGAGTTGAGCTCAGCAAAGCGCTGATGTATGAGCTTTATATGGAGGTTTTAGGCAATGATTCTCCACCCTTCTACTCAAATATCTTGCAATCACCATACTCCCATCCTCCCGACAAAGCCTGTGCCAGAATTTTGAAACCTGGCGAACCTGTGTACCACTGTGATGACTGTGCCTTTGATAATACATGCGTCATGTGTGTGGAATGTTTCAATAAGCATGACCACCAAAACCATAATGTTTCGATGTACATAGCACAGGGAGGCAATTCCGGAATCTGCGATTGTGGTGATCCAGAGGCCTTTCCGAGCACCTTGAACTGCAAGTGCCAAAACAGAAATTATGAATCATCAGAAATAATGCAACTCGAAGAAATGGTGTATCAAACAATTAAGATTGGTCTCGAATTTGTTCTAGATGTTCTCAACTTTTCCATTGAAACAATACCATGTGTCCATGATAGTATAAACAAAAACAGCACATTTACATCTAAGAAATTATCCGATGCTTCCTCTTTCAGCTCTAAGAAATACGGTGATGTTGATGACAAAAACACGGACAATCTTTGGTACTTGATTTTGTGGAATGACGAAAATCATACTTACACCGAAGCCAATGCAGCCATTACAAGAGCCTCTGGATGCTCGGAACACAAAGCACAAACAATGGCCGAGAATATTGTTAGCGTTGAGGGTAGATGCATCTTGTTGGAAAATAACGACTATAGAAAGCTACTTGAGCCTCAAAAGGTAGCTGAAGACACCGGTTTGGTAGCCACCATTATGAGTCTGAGGGATTATTATCGTGATTTAGTTGTTTTAAATATCATCAATTGGTTAGCAGAAGTGTCAGAATCCCCCAATGCCCAGTTTCGGACATTAGCCAGAAAAGGATTAGCAAAAGCACTCTTGGGCACAGATTTCCAATTTCACAAACAGGTTCCCTCAGAATTCTTCGGCGATTATGCTGAAAATAAAGAGATGTTGTTTCAGAATGGTCTTTTGTATAATGGTAAGATAGTTAATGGGGGACTTACCACACTTGCAAAAGATTTCACAGAAAGCAAGATGACTGAAGGAATTGAGTCTATTCTCAATACCGAGTGTTCTGAGGCAGAGTTACCCAATTCAAGATTGCAGCTTTTATTAGCTTTTGCACCCAGATTACCAAAGATGGGTAGACAAATATTAGAGAAGGTACTTATACCTCCAATCATTTCGGACCCAAACTCCAAGAAAATATTTGCTGAACAAGTGATGAATATTTACCCTAATTTAATTACGGTATTGGCTCTCGCTGATAGAGAGGATGAGCTTGACTACCTTTCCAATATTTCGTCCCAAATATTTACCTGTCCGAAAACCACGTCAGAAATCTTGGAAAGGGATGAAATTTCAAATATTATGGGACCATTGGCAAAAATAATAGAGAAACACTCAGCTAAATGGAATGTGGATTATGGGTGTCCCAATTTCATTGATATTTCTAATAATCGTCCACAGACGTTTAGAGGAATCAAGAAAGCCATTGTTGGAGGGATCAGAGATCTTGGCCATTTTACTTCAACGGAGATAAATGGTCTGTTTATGTCCACATTACTTAGGAAGGATAACTTTATTATGTTGATCTTATTGTTACGGAATTTTCAGGGTTATTGGCCAATGAAGAGAAAATATGGTGATCACGTCGAAAGGGAAATATTAGATTTTGTTGTTCATTTTGAGTACTCAATTCCAATCCTCAACATTGCCAAAGAAGTCGCAGCAGCTCCATCTGATTCTGACTCTCTTGATTCAGTAATAAAAATTCTTTTGAATCATTTGATGAACCGTCCTGAAACCTCTGATTTCACAGTTAGCAAAGACTTAGTATCGTTTATTAACCCATTGAATTCATTGTTGTCCTATTTTCTCATATTTGAACGGATTGAATACTTTTGGTCAATATTTGGAAACTTGAAGCACCCATTTGCACACATATCTGATACTTCTTTAAGAAGTATCGTTTTGGGGTCTCAGATTAAGATCGGCTTTTGGATCAGAAATGGTGTCTCAACTTCAAGACAAGCAACTTTGTATTTTGATTCTTTCATGAATGACTCTACGTACTTCAGAGACTTTCATTTAAACCAAATAGCGGCTATGGTTGATGATCCAAAAGCGACATTGATTAAATTTCTCGATCGCTGGGAATTGCTCCCTTGGTTTCTGAATGATGTGAAATACAATGAAACTGTTTATGAGGACAGGTTTGCCTCAATCAGTGAGAAATTTATTATCTTCCTTTACAATCTCATCGTTGACAGAACTAATTTTGAATATGTTCCTAAAGAAGGGAGATTAATTGAAAAAGCTCAAAAGGCTATTTCTTACATATTGTGTGATGAACCTAAATCGTACACTGGAATTAGGAATATGTTAGATTCTGAAATAACTGATTTAGATTATTTTGATGAATTATTGGACCAGTTGGCTGATTATCAGGCTCCGACTACTTTAGCAGACTCTGGATTGTACAGACTTAAGATTACGGAGTATGAGAATTTGGACCCCCTCAGTTTGTACTTGGACTCAAGTAAGTTCGAAATTGTTTTGGAAGCAATAATCAAGAACGTTGCAAAATCTAAGAACCTTAAAGAAGATGAAGTTGTTTTAGTTCCACAAATTGCAGGCCACGGTACTTCTATACCTCATGATCGGCTTGGTGCCTTTGCCAAAACAAAAGAATTTGCAAAGTTGATTTACAAATTTTTGCAAGTTTCTATTGATTCATCCGATGAAACATATCTCCCTCAGCTATTGCATTTGATTCATGCTGTTTTGGTAGACGATGAGAAATTATATGGAATGAAATATTTGAATGAGAACTTTGTTACGATTCCAATTAGTGACCTTTTGTTGACTATCGTCGAATCCACAATGTCTAAGCAAACTGTTAAAAAGGCTGATTATTTAGTTGAACAGTTTCTTATCAAAGACAAGAGAGTTGTCGATAACTTAATTGATTGTTTTGGTGAAGAATATTTCCAATCATACAAGAAGAGAAAAACGGGCTTATTTGAATCAGAAGAAGAGAAAAAGAAGAGAATCAATGAGGAAAGAAAGAGCAGAGTAATGAGGAAATTTGCCAATCAACGGGCCAAATTTTTGGATCAGAATAAGGATTTAACGGAAGAGGTTCTTGCCACTGAAACCCCTGAGCATGATACCGAAATTCGACAAAGATTATGTGTTTTATGTGGCGACAAAGAAAGTATTGATAAACCATTTGGAATTTTAGCCAGCCATACAAAAGCGACATCATTTTGGAAACTAGAAGCAAATAATAAAGTCCATACTGTCAGAGCATTTAAAAATTGGGATTATAACAGGCCAGAGGGATCACGAAATGTTTATGGGAGTGGCTATGATTATTCACCCCAAAGAGACATGTTTCATAATGGAACCACTGCTTTTCCAGTATTATCAACATGTGGTCACGGAATGCATTATTCTTGTTTCATTAATGCCAAGCGTAATTCAGGTTGGTCGCGTTATATTCGTTGTCCACTCTGTCGTCATGTTCATGGTGGATTTGTCCCAAGTTTTATTCCGCCTATAGATGGCGGTGGGGTACAAGAAACACTAATTCAGGAGGAGCCAATCAATCAAAAATACAATCAGATCATATGTGCTACAAGCACTTCAAAGTCTCGTAATTTACTCAACTCACTCATGCATCATAGTTATGAAAAGGAATCACAATCAAGGGAAATTTCATCGTTGGCCATTCCACTTACACATTTTATGAACTTTATAGAGGAAGACAACTCATCTGTGCCCAGAACTGATTCTCAAGAATTCTTCAATGATCTTAAAGATCTTTCCAAATTGATAGCAGATACTATCCGCATGAATGAAATTTCTACTAGACTTGAGGGTGAAGAAGCTTTAGGCAACTTCTTGGATCAAATTCCCGGTTCTACCAAAACACTCCTAAAGTCTTTAATCCAATGTCGGTCCTTCTTGTTTGAACACAGAAGTAATCAAAACCTTCAAGGCTCGGAAGATGACCATAGCACAGAAACCAAAAATTCTTTGAACTCAAGAATACCCTTGGATTCTGTATTCAATGATGTGGTTGTTCTTTTCTTTCAAACAGACGAATCATTTACGACCCTTGCTAATTTTGGAATTGCAAAGGCCTTTGCAATTATTCTTTATTCTTTGATAAAGAGAATCCAGCAACTGTCTGATAATTTTATCCCTTTGAGTTCCCAGGAAATAATTCGTGGGAAAGTTAGCCCTGATGTTTTAGCTAATCTTGGTAAATTGATTGATACAATTTCGGAAGAAATCGAATTTATTGAACTTAAGTTGGAAGATTCTGATATCGAGCTATTATATTACGCTTGCAGCAAGCTTCTCCTTCCTCTTTTGAGACAATTGGTAATTTTTAAAGATCTCCTTACTTCCAAGTCATTGGGTGAGAATGTTCATAAGAGTACTGAAGAAATTCAAAACTTGCAATCCAAATTGGACGAAAGTGAAAGCTGGCTAAGATCTACTACTGTTCTTTCTAATATTTTGGGTGTTCCAACTTTGGATGAGCTAATTCTTCGTCTCGGCAATGAGTCTATTCTGGAACAAAGTGGTTTCATGAAGAATGTATTTCTAATTGTTATAAATGCCAAGATTCCGAAATACATTGACCGTGGTATTTTAACCCTTGATTATCCTGGAGTTGTTCGTTTGATAGAGTTGCCTGAAGATTATAACGCTTGTGTCTTAAACAATGATCCAATACCAATTTCTGGCAGTTATGAAAAAATTATTTGTCTTCATTGTGCCAGAAGAGTCAAGCAAACTCCTCAAGCTCATTTTCACCACATGTCTCGGTGTAATATTTATACGGGTATATTTTATAACCCAAGGGCCAACAACTTGACTCTTTGTGACAATGCAGGTAATAGTATGGATGTCCCTGCCCCATATTTGACTAAGCATGGTGAAGTGAAGAGGCCACAATCTGGAGGGATGGCTACTTTGAATAAATACCGCTATAATTACCTAAATAAGGTATGGTTGAATCAAGGGTTCCACGGGTTCATTACGAGAAATTCAGTTGGTGTGAGGCAACCAGGAGATTTTGCTGATATCAGAGAATTCATGGAATCTGATTATGAAGATGAAGAAGATGAAGGTGAGGATGATGAAGATAGAGATGAATTGAATGTGGAGGATTTGAATAATTTTCTTTGGTGAATATATATATATATAGAGAGAGAGAGTTCTATAAAGTATCCCATCCACCTGGATCCATTACGCTATCCAAATTTCGTGCGATTATATCAGGAACATTGTGTTGGAGCCAGATATTCTTAACAAAATCTTTGTATCTTGGTTTGCACAAATAAAGAGTCTTTCCCTGTTTGTTATCGCTGGCTAGTTCTCCGTGACTATCCAAAAATGGAGCATTGTAGAAGGAACCACCATTTCTATGCAATAACAATAAACTTCTTTCCTTTGGCAACAAAAAAATACCGACCTCACTAGCACAATCCTTTAAAAAATGAGTGGTACATTGACCTTCCTTGCAGCCTATGGCTGGCTTTTGAACATCAACCACCTCACCACAAAACAAACAAACTGCAGGATCTTCAATAGTCAAATGTGGATTGTTATATTTGTCCAGATAATAGTATTTGGTAAAGAAATAGTCCAATCGTTCTGGTAACTCTGCTAATCTGATTATTCCTGGGTATTCCAATGTTTTTTTAGCACTCATCACTTCCATTGCAGTGTTGGATCCTCTAGACAAAACAAACCTATTAAATACATCAGATTCAAAAGTGCTATTATGTGAAGTAATGGCGATCAAGTGTTGAACCATGTCTGGAATATTCAAAAATTTGCAAATCTTGTCGGCCTCCAAAGATACCAGTTCGAGTTTTGAAAAGTCACAAGATTCAGTTTCAGCACATTGGATAAATGCAAAAATTGCTGCTCGTCTTAGAAATGGAGTGAGAGCTTTCATCAACATTGTAAACACGACCTGGCAGAACAAATCAGTATTTCTCATTTCTATGTCAACTTCTGGGCATAATTTTTCAATTGCATGTCTAATTGCCAATGTTGCCTCATAGGGTATGTTTGAAATTACGGGAACATCAAAAATAGAATACTCGTCATTTTTATAGTAATCATGCTTCATAATTTCTCTTAATAAAATATTAAGGCATTGGATTAATTGACCCAAAAAACAAGTTTTCAAAATGGAATTAAAAGAAAATCCAGCTGAAGGGAGTGGTAAAGTACTCACTAATAATTCAAAGAAATCTGCTTCCAAAATTGAAGTAGTAATCGACCGAGGACATAATGAAAATATATTTCCTAGAATCTTTGCATAGGCGTCACCTCTTGGGTTTGGGGTGTGAATCCAATTCTTTATTTTCATAAGCACGCTAGTGTTTCTGAACTCATTAAAAATACGAAGGTTTATCAATGTGTTGCTTGATAATTGGTTGATCACTAGATCTGTTGAGTTGCCTCTCAATGCAATTTCAGCTGACTTAATTGTGTTCACCAAGATAAAAATTGAATCAGCTTTGTATACTTGTGGAAAGGAAAACAAGGAAGATATTTGAAACATATTTCCAAGCAAGAGTCTAAAATGTTGCTGATCTGGGGTAGAATCAAGTGTTGAGCCTAGGGCTATCATCTGTTTAGCTTGCGGGGTTAAAATTGATAATTCTTCGATATTTTTGTCTGATTCTTTAGTGAATAATTCGTACCAGGATGGATCATGCAATAGTTTTGTGTCCAACTTTTCAAATGGGTTTCCATTCTGAGGTTGCAAAAAAGTATTCAAATTTCTCTTGTTTGATGACCAAAGAATAGGAACAAACATATTGTTTATAGATTTACAGAGAGGGCAAAGAAATTCTTTGTGATCAATACTTTCAGGTGGATTTCTTGTGATCTGACTCAGACGACTTCTGCTATTGGATAAATAGTTCATATAACATTGAAAATGCATTCCATGTCCACAACTCAGAGAGATGAGTTTGCTTTCGACAAGGTCATGATGACAGAACCCTGGTCCAATAACGTTGTTCTCGTTAATTTTATCCATGAAACGTTTCCAATTCTCTGATTTGATTTCTGACTGATCATTCAAATAATCTCCTTCAGGTTCGTCTTTATCCAAATTGGCATTATCTGAAAATGATTTCATAAACCAGTATTTGTCATTAAACGGAATAGATCTGAACTCTGACGATTTGGACACGTAGGTTATGATACCAAACGGACCAGCATCATCAGAAGTATTTTGACAAAGAATACAATGAGTATCAGGAAACCTCCAACCTGAAATATCATCGATTTCACTCATTTCGACATCACTGCAATCATTACATTCAAAGTTATTCTTCTCCAAAAACAGGCTTTGCTGCTTCTTGAACTTGGCTAATAATTTCTCTTTTCTATTTTGAGCTTGCTTTTTCTTTTTTTCGAGTTCGGTTCCAGCTCCTTCTATCATACTTTCATCAATTATCTTCATATAATCAAATTCTGAAATCTGATCATTCAAAATTTTTCCAAGGTTGTTATACTTGCTTTCAAAGACTTTGAAGATAGCACGCACTTTGGCATGATGCTGTTTAAAGCTCTCATTGTTTAGTAGTTCATAAAGTAACACCGCAATGGACGTACCATGAAAATCAGAAATGTTGACAAAGCGATCATAAAATGAGCCAAATTTGTCAAGATCAATTGCACGTTCGTATGAACATATATGCATCAAATGTAAAGCAGTCTCCAACAAACTCTCAACACTGTCTGCACCTTCCCTGTTGATATATTTCAATGTTTTGATTAAAAAGTCTGTAAAATAGGCTGAGGTTGAAAAGTTTCCCACATATTTATAAATTCCCAATTCGTTGATGTCACTAAACTTTGGTTCAATAACTATTTCTGATTTCGGTTTACGAGTTTTTTTGCGAATTTGTTCTTTAACGAACTTGATGGCATCATCTTTGGTGTTTGTGGTGTAGTTAAAATAATATGGGTTTACTTGGTCAAGATATTCCTCTTTTAATTGATAAATTCCAATATCGCTTGTTCCACTTGGAGCTTTGAAAGTGGTCATCTCTGCAAGAATAATATCAAACCTCTTTTCTTGGGTAACATGATCGGGTGTTTGTGATAATAACTTGGAATAATTTGTTGGGCCGAAACATAAGTTGTGAATAATTTCATTTTTGATTCTCGCTTCAATGATTTGGTCATTCTTTAATCCTTTCAAGTATAGATCTTCGGTTAAAATATGAACAAAGAAATTCATACACTCTTCAAGCATATAAGGAAGAGTTTTTAAATCATAGACTAACTGCGACAGATTCTCGTCTATAACCTCGTTTTTATCTGTGATCCAACCATCCATTAATAACCATCTGCTGAAAAGCAAAAAGCATACAAGATTAGGGCTATTCGAGTTCATAAATACTTGAGTCAAAAATAAGTCTCTCATGTACCCACTTTCTCTTAACCCCGTATTACGATAAAGCTGAAGTTGCGATCTCACACTAAAACCATTTCTCACCCAAAACCCTGCTTTGATCTGAGACATAAGAACAATTGTTCTTATAGGGTAATCAAAAATAGATGTTAACGGACTAGGAATTTCCAATGCTTCGGACAGTTTGTGAACAGATGAATCTGAAGATGGCTCTAGTAACTCGATTATCTCAGCAGTTGATTGGAAGTCGGACAACTCAATAAGCCAGCTCAAGAAGGAGTGTAGTGGGTGTAAGAAACTGACTTTTTCTTCATCTATGCGGTAATCTTGAATGATATAACCCCCAATCAATTCCTTTGATATCTTCTTATCAGGAGAAAGACTGATGTCCACAAATTCGTCAATAAGACCAGGGTAGTCATTCCTTTCCATTTTCAAGAGAAATCTGATAACATAATTGATGGCGTTTTTCGATATTGTTTTCCTTACAGAGCAGTCTTCATCCTTTAAGTTACACAAGCACTCCGCGATGTACTCTCCGAACTGATAGATAACCAGGATTGCATGGAAAAAGGCGGTATAATCAGGACTCTCATATTCCACATGATTCGTCTTTTCCCTTTTCATCACTGGCCTTCCTTGGAATAATGCCAAAATATCACACGCCATTGGAATTATATTATTTGTTAAGATGGATTTGAAATCTCGACTTCTACTCAAGATATAACCAATATCAAAAAATATTTGGCCCCAACGTCTGTTTTTCAAACTTTTCATAGATATTTCATGGGTAATTTCAACTGTTTCTGGAGCCTTAATTTCTTCGACGGTTAAAAACCCATATATGGACGCAAAAATCCTCGATAGATCACCATGTTGTATAATGGAAGTCGAATTGGATGGGCATGTAAACAATTGTGTAGACAACGTGGTAATAATATTTACTTCCGGCTCTCTATCCATCGTGAGGTACATGTCAACAACAGCCGGATAAATATCAACATACTGGCAATTTATGATATGCCTATAGTCCAAATTAATAATCAATGAATTAGAAAACATATCATGAAGCAGATTTCTTATTGACCTCCAAAATCTGATATCCAAGTATATGAAGTATTGTAATCTTGAACCCAAATGACTAGATTGGGTGTCGTACTCTGAATCATCTAGATTATACTCGCATTCTTCACATATGTCTCTCGGTAATTGCCACATAGAAGGTTGAAAGTACCAATGAGATTGACTTTTCCGATCACTATGACTAGGGATTTTAGGTATTTTCAAGCCATTCAAAGAACCAACCTTGTATTGGTATGAGTTATTGGTTGAATCTAAGGATATGGCTAATCCAGATTTCCACTTCTTGCAAAAGGCACTGCAAAATATATTTTTGAAGGTATCATTGATTTTGAAAATTTCACTTTCAGTTATATTATTGATCCATGTTATTATCTCATCACACATATTTTCACGGAATACATCTCTATCATTTCTGATACATGTTGCTAAGCCTGTAGCACCCAAAATTTTCTGTCTCTCAATGAGTAACTTGATATTGGAAGAACCAATGACCTTTGCTTTACCGTGATTTTGGACTTTGTCTGTCACCATTTTTGCAAATTGTTTAACTTTTCTGCTGGCTAGGTGGATTCGTTGAACAGCATCTCTATAATGACGAATTTGGTCATTGTAAACCATTAAGCAATACTTTTCACTTTGAGTATCGACATATTCGTTAGGGAGGGAATATTTGGAAGGATCCAAGTTGCTTTTGTTGGTATTCGATTGCACCCTTAAAATATCACCAGGTTCTTCAAACTGTAAATCACTGTTGGTCATAATATCAATAACGAAATCCAAAGCTGTTTCGATGGTTCTTAAAAATGAGTCTCTTAGGTCACTTGGAATTTCCTGATTTCTCATGTTTCGAGTTTCTTCGTCATTGGAAGCATTAGGACAATAAAAGGGTTTAGTCCATGCTTCTGGATCACCACAATCGCAGACTCCGCCGTTCTCGCGCTGACAGATTATGATGTGAACTTTATGGCCTGGGTGAGATTCGGATTTAAAGCAAACAGAACATAATGCACAGGTTTCATCAAATCCACAGGTTAGGCATTTATATATAGGCTCGCCTTTTCGAAAGATACGGCCACACGGATTCGCATGGAAAGAGTGATGGCTATGGATGTTGTTTTGAGGGTCTCGTTTAGCATTGGTTCTGTAATAGTTGGTAAAGAGCCATTCAAACTCGTCCTCAATTCTTTCTAACACAGCTTCGTTCGACTGGTTATCTGTGTAAGCCTTGGGAAACATCCAGTTCAAAAAGGTGCCTCCATCGGTCGCAGCTAGCGACAAAGCTCTTCGTATTTGTTTACGGGCATCAGCATTAAACACGAACCCCGAGTCTATTGGTAATTGAAAGAGAAATCTCTTCAAAACTTCAATATTATCTGCCATGGGTGGCAATTAAGTACGTGGAAATTTGGTGGGATATTTATATAGTCGTAACTTCGGTGGCGGCTCACAGTCACTTCCCGCCTTCTTGCCTTCTCAGACAAATCCATTTTAAATCTCGCGAAAAATTAATGTGAAGTCGACCATCCATAGAACCAGAAGATGTCGGAGCCAATTCTATATCCTGCAAGTCTCAATGTCAACAAGCAGAAGTTACAACATCTACAAGATATTGCTTCTTTGGCTCTTGGTATAGGATCGGGCGTGTTGACGCTTGAATCCTTGTATGGCTTTGCATTCTACTGTGTTGGTATCACGTTGACCAACCTTGTGTTCTACACTGTGTGTTGTGAGGGGAAACCAAAACGCTTTTTCACAAATCCATTGCAACAAATCTTCTTAGACGGTATTTTTGGTAACGTTTCGGGGTTCATCATGATGTGGTGCTTGGTCTATGCCTTGGTTAAAGTGTGATTTGTGGTATCCTGGCTGGTCCATATTATGTAATATATTATATAAGCGTAACCCTACCCTCTCTCACCAAAACCTCCAACAAATACACACATCATTCTGAAATACTGAAACACTTCATTTTGAACATAAACCATTCGTTATGGAGAAGATTGATTTATCCACAAATTCCAGGTCCATTCAAGAAGCCTATGACAAGATTGTTAGAGGCGATCCTCAAACCACTTATGTTGTCTACTCCGTAGACAGGAGCGCCACTTTACAAGTCGACGAAACTGGCAGTGGAGAATTGGAAGAGTTTGTCCAGCACTTTACCGATGGTCAGATTCAATTTGGTTTGGCTCGTGTGACTGTTCCAGGTTCTGATGTCTCGAAAATCTTGTTGTTAGGTTGGTGTCCCGACAATTCCCCCGCCAAGGCACGTTTATCGTTCGCTAGCAATTTTGCCGAGGTCTCCAAGGTATTGAGTGGATACCATGTTCAAATTACTGCTAGAGATCTGGACGATTTGGATGTTGATGACTTCTTACATAGAATTGGTGCTGCTGCTGGTGCTCGGTACTCGATTCAGTCATCTTCTAAACCAGCACCCGTCTTATCAAAGCCTATTGTTGCCAAACCAGCTAAGCCAAGCCCAGCTTCTTCTTTTGTTCCAAAATCTACTGGTAAGCCGGTTGTTCCAGTTACTCCAAAGCCTCTTGTACCCAAACCAGCCAAGTTTACCCCTAAGTCAGTTGCTTCCAATTCCTCGAAAGAAGACTGGGGTGGAGAAGACGAAATCCAAGAAAGAGATTTTCAAGAAAGGCCATTGGAAGATCTTCCTTCTGCGTACAAGCCTACCAAGGTTGATATTGCCGAATTGAGAAAACAGAAGTCGGATACTATTTCATCTCAGCCAAAGCCATTCAAAGCAGCAGAGCCAAAGAAGGAAGAGCAGGTTAATGGGGCACCTTTGTCTGAACGACTCAACACCTACAAATCCATTGAATCAGACGGTCGATTGACCTCTTTGCCAAAGCCAAAGGTTAACCACTCAGTTGCTTCTCGTTTTACCCCAACCAATAGTGCGTCCTCTTCTTCGGCACCATCTTTTGGTTCTAAGCCTTCGTTTGGCGCTCCTGCTCAAAACAAGAATGATAAATTAGTTGGTGGTTTGTCGAGAAACTTTGGGGCTGAAGGTGGTAAGACTCCAGCACAATTATGGGCTGAAAAGAGGGGTCAATATCACTCTGCCACTGTTGAGGAGACAGAAAAGGCTGAACAAAGAGTTGCTGGTTTGTCTGACAAGTTTTCCAAAACTAATCTTGAAGAAGAACCAACTTTGATTAAACCTTCAAATGGTTCTTTCCGTCCAGCTCAAGAAGAAGAGGATGATGAGGAAGAAAACGCCCCAGTTCCTTCTTTACCGGTTCGTACTTCATTGCCAGTTCGTAGTTTGCCTCAGGCTACTCCCAAGACTGTTGCTTCGGAGCCTGAGGAAGAAGAAGAAGCACCAGCTCCTACCTTGCCAGTGCGTAACTTGCCACCTCCTCCAGCAAGATCAGTTGCTCCTGAACCTGAGGAAGAAGAAGAAGCACCAGCTCCTACCTTGCCAGTGCGTAACTTGCCACCTCCTCCAGCAAGATCAGTTGTTCCTGAACCTGAAGAAGAAGATGAAGAAGTGCCAGCACCTTCGTTACCAACGCGTAACTTGCCACCTGCTCCAGTGGAACAAAAGAAGGAAGAACCAGCTGCTCCAGTTTTGCCTTCTAGGGGTACTGAAACCAAGACTGCTGGTCCAAGTGCAGTTGCAGCTTATGATTATGAAAAAGATGAAGACAATGAAATTGGATTTTTGGAGGGCGAAGTTATTATTGAGATTGAGTTTGTGGATGAAGAATGGTGGTCTGGTAAACATAGTAAGACCCATGAAATTGGTTTGTTCCCAGCTGCATATGTTGTATTAGAAGAAAAGGAATCTGGCGCTCTTGCTTCTAGTGGTCCAGTCCCTGAGCCTGCAACTGTCAAATCTGCTGTGCCAGCTGCCACAAGTGTAGGCCCAAGTGCTGTTGCTGAATACGACTACGAAAAGGACGAAGATAATGAGATCGAATTCAAGGAAGGTGACCTTATTGTGGAGATCGAGTTTGTTGATGATGACTGGTGGTCTGGGAAGCATTCCGGTTCTGGAGAGGTTGGATTGTTCCCAGCCAACTATGTGAAGTTGAAGCAATAAAAATAAATAGAACCTCTATATTAAACTGTTTTGTATTACATTATTAGAAGTAAGCGCTATTCTTCTGCTAAATATTGTTTGATAGCCTCTCCCCAGGCACCACGGCGTTTGTAGAAAGCAAGGTCATCGGGCAATGAGTCTATGGCGTGACTCAATTCTGCTGCTAGTCCTTCTTCCTTGATCTGCTTAAGTGGCGTAAGATATGTTCTTACTGTCATGATGATAGCTCTCAGAACCGGTAACCGGAAAAAGATTTGGCGTTCAACACGAAGATAGCACGAATTAAAGTTGAGTTCCTCGTATGGAATCGGTTTAATTTCTTCTCCCTCACGTCCATGAAGTGAATCTAGATTGAAGATTTCGTCATGAATCTGAATGGACCAGTTGTGGCGAATCCAAAGGTGCTTAGGATCGAGCTTATTGAAGAAGTTTGTCATGGGTGATTTCAAACGACTTTCATACTGTGGCACGGGTTTATGAATAAATGAGACCGGTTTATTGTGGTTGTGACTTGGATCAAATCCAGCAGGGAACCCCGTAACACTTGCTCGAAGAATGTACTCGCCCTCGGGCTTATCTTTAAGCAACACCAAAAAGTCTTCCTGGATGTTTGCGGCCAAATACAGTATTAATTCCTGCAGGGAATAGGACATTGCCGCCAGTCGCGGGAATGACTCGCCGTTGATGAGATTATTAATCATTCCGCTACGATTAGCGCGGAAATATTGCGGGTACCGCAGGAGGAGAAAGCATGTTACAATATCATAGAACTCCTTGACCGATTGGGTCGTAATTGCGTTATCATAAGCCAGCGTAGTCTTTTCTGGTCTTTCAGTTATGTGTTTCTTGCGTATTCTGGTTTGTTCCAAGTACTTGTTATCGATAAGAAGCCAATCCTCGGCGGAATCTGCCATATTACGGATCCCCATCGATGGGTTAAAATTCCGTTTGTTGCGAAACGGGCGCGTGGGAAGCGGATCAGTCGTTTCCCATTGGAGATCGGAAGCTGGAGCAAATTTCCGTTTCACAGCAGACGTAACGGGTGACGGGCGCAACTTTATCCAAGCCAAGTAGGTGCCAAGAGCAAGCACCACAAGTCCCAAGATGAATTGTCTATCCATAATTATTTTGTGGGATGGATAGGAATTTCGCACCTACTTTTATACACATAAAGAGATCTGTTCCCAATTTGGTGAGCGGCGGAATTGTTATCTCTTAAACTTTTATTTTTAGTCGTATTCGCTAGTTCATTATTCATTATATACATAACATAGAGCATCAATAGAATGCGGAGGAAAGCTGCACTCTTTCCAAATTAGGGAAGTTGCGCAACATACAGTGAAGTGGCACACTTCTTCCGCCTGATAAGTTAACGTCGTCAATGTACAAGCCTCTGATTCTTCCCACCATAAAGCTCATTTTCTTTAATACATCATTAGCGATTGTCATTATGGTATTAAAATTAATGTCGGGAGTTTGCGTAGCGGCATCAAATGTAAATGACTGCAACATCATGAATTCGTCCATCATATCGTTCTTATTCATCATGGTGATCGACGAGTCAAAGTAAAAGTATGCATTTTCAAAGCGTTCGAAAACAGGGTTGCTCAACATATATTTCTGCTGTGGCTTGTATAAGTTGTAATCGGTGGCACCACGGCTAGCAAACATGCATGCATTGTGGTGATCAATCAAGCTCGATAAAAAGTCCTGGATGTAATCCAATCCATTGAAAAACATAAATAACACCTTGCCGGTAAATAACTTGGTGGGATAGTTGTTATCAATGTGACTGATGAGCAGCAGGAAATCATCAAGGTAGGTTATGGATGAGTTCGAAGGAATTTCGTGGTTCGTAATATGATTGATGGTCGACAAGCTCGACTCGATCTGCTCGATCGTACCGTTAGAGATTATTAATACGTCATAGTCCGATTTTGGAACACAAATGAATTTTTGGATCATGGTAATTTGCAGCAATTAACTGTGGAGTAGGAAGTGATTGTGGATGTGTTGCAAACTCTGGAGCAATCTAAAAGGGAAAGTTTGAATTTCAGTCAGAATCCTGGTCAATTATTGGTCTGATAAGGAATTTCTCGGCCTTTTTATATCTGAAATCAGTTCCGTCTCCACATTCTTCAAAATGCCTTACGATTTCTTCAAAGCGCCGTTGCTCCACAAAACTATTTAATAAGCGAACTCCCGGTGAAAAAAATTTTGGGATGTGTGGGGGAAAATGCTAAGCAGCATTTTTTACATCGGAATTTGTCATTACGGGTCAGGATTCACAAATTTTCTATGTATCCACAACAAACTATTGGAATGGAACTAGTGACACAAGCTATTTCCATTAAATTTTACTCGAAAGCTAGTGTTTCTAGTCATTGAGGCATGCCAACTTTTTGATTTGCGGAGAAAATGTGGGGATAATAAAATCGTACCCGCTAAAAAAATTAAAAATATTGAAAAAAGAAACGTCACCTACAATGCAACGCGTAACATAAACACTGAGGAGGTATCTGACGGGTCATGGCTTGGCAATAAGATCGTGTAATATTCTTCCGTGATTCTTTCCGACATCCTACATTGTATTTGCGAGATACTTTATGTTTCTATTTGCATTGTGGAAATACTTCCATTCTACTCTGAATCTCTTCCTTCCGCGCCCTCTTCTCCCGATAAATATGCTTCTGGTTGTTCAAAGTATTCGTTAATACTATTGAAAGTTGTGTCTCCTTCAACGTATCCCTCCTCCTCTAGTTCTTCCTCGTCATCAACTTCTCCACTGTCAGCTTCATCCAATGGTTCGTCGTAAGACGGAGGAACATGAGGTGGTGCCAAGCTAGCCAACGTTATTCTCTCATCATTCGAGTTGATATCGCTGTATGCGTTATAGCTAAACTTATCGTGGTCTATTTCGTCATTGCCCTTGTCGTCATTCATCAGGCCTTCCTGTTTGGAAGAACTTGCTGCACCATGAATCTCCCAAAAATTTGGAGGAAAGTCGTTTTCTCGTTCACTGAGATCATTATTCTCATCGTCCACTTCTGATCTCTCAAGCAAGATATCGGCATTGAACTTATTGTAAGCCGGAGGAGCAGGACCATTCCCTTCTATAGGAGCGTAGCCCCATTTCTTAACGTTACCTTCGATGAACACGTATCCTCGTTGACCTAAATTAACATGCACTGAACATAAGTTGTTTGCACCCACGACAGGGTAGAGCTGGCCTTGTTGAGCCACTTTAAAATTCTTGATATGGCCACCAATCTTCGACTCACTGACCTTTTTACCATTACGGGTAAAGAAAACAGTACCACTATTGGTTCTATATCCTACACCAATAACGTCACCTTCTGAAAATTTCGGAAATGGTGGCTCATTGGCACTTTTGAACGGACTATTGAATCTCCGGTGCCCATCGGAATCGTAAGAAATTGAATGTGTGTGTCTTCCTGGCAATCTGAACCATGGGTATGGTTTTACAGCAAGCCCTATGGATATAATAGTATTCTCCGGGTTTGGAAGTGAGTAAATCTTGCTCTCAAAGTAATATACCTCATTTTTCATGGGCATGGGCATATTGGTTTGGGTGCAACATTCAAAATTCTTAAAGAAGTTAAGTTCGTACTTATTTAGTATCATGACGTCGTTATTTGTAAGCATTTGATCTTTCTGAAACTCGTATGCACTGATTCCTTTCTCTTGTATTGCCAAATTTTGTGAGAGTGAAAGGTCTCCTCGAATGTACGGGTTTGCGACTAAGTAATCTTTACTTTGGAAGTAAAGTTCTTGCTCCTCCGAGTTGAATTCAAGATAGACCTGATTCTCTTCCTCTCGAACAAGTTCATCCTCTCCCAACTTCCGCCGCTTCATCAACGAATACAATAAAAAGCCGACTAAGAAAGCTAGAGTGTTCACAAGTATCGACATTCCACCAAAGAATAAGATATCAAATAGGATATTGCTACTGTCATCTGTTCCCTTCTCTTCATTAGGAAGCGGTTGACTTGCAGCTAGTCCCAACAAGAAGAAAGTGTGTATCATTGCAACTGGTGTATAGGGGGCTGAGGAAAGGCAAAATTATATGATGAGGTTGGTGGCAAAAAAGAAAAAAAGGATGGTGGATATATTAGAAAGCTCTTAGATAAAAATGTAGTTGTAGATTTTCCTATTATCTAAATAATGGGATGGGGGTATCCGGTTGAAAATAGTGTTTGATGAATTACCGTTATTCCTCGCAATAGTGATCAAAATGAAAGGTTACCAAAGTTTTAAATCACGTGATTGTAACCTTGGTTCATAACAATAACCGTATTCCACTCACAACACAAGAAGCACTAAAAAAGCAATTTACGAGCATGTACATTTTGTTTGATTATACTGTTCCGTATCGGCCTGGAATAGTCGGAAAAGTCTATTCATGAATTAACTACACTTGTGAGGTCATGTACAAATAAAGTTTTGTTTAGCCAGCATTTCGGTGGTGATCAAGTAAAAAATCGTTAAGCCTTCACTGTTAGCCAGCATTTTTGTTAAATTGGTCGCAAAAATCGTTCTACTTTTTTTATTTTGCAACAACTGAACTTCGGTTACGACAAATAAAGTATTTTTAAAGGTATAGATCATGATTCATTGATCCGGATTTGATCTCCTTATTATTGTGGCTATTGTATAAATAGGTGTAGTTATTGTTCAAATTCTTGAATTCTAGTTCCACTATAGTTTTTACATCATATTATGAAGTTCATTTCTTTACTTACAATCCTACCTATTGTTGCTGCTGTTTGCGATCCACTTAAGTCATCTGAATGTTCCCCTGATGTGGCTTTGGGTACATCGTTTAAAGAAGACTTCAAGTCTAGCGATGGTTCTCACTTTTCCATTCAAAAGGCACCTGGAAACGTTACGTACGGAGATAATGGTTTGAGTATAACAATGAACAAACAGCTTGATAATCCTTCTATCAAGTCAAATTTCTACATGATGTTTGGAAAAATTGAGGTGGTATTGAAAGCCTCTACTGGTACTGGTATCATTTCATCTTTCTTCTTACAATCTGACGATTTGGATGAGATAGATATAGAGTTCTTTGGAGGAAACAACAATGTTCAATCCAACTTCTTTCTGAAGGGAAATACAACTACTTACACTAGAGGACAGTACCATCCAATCACACCCTCCCCATCTCAGGAATTCCATACTTATACACTTGATTGGACTTCAGATTCGTTAACCTGGGCTATTGACGGAAATATCGTACGTACCTTATATTCCAACGATCCTCAAGGTTACCCTCAGACTCCAATGCAACTCTATGCTGGGGTTTGGGCCGGAGGTGATCCATCTAATGCTGAGGGAACCATTGAATGGGCTGGTGGTGCAACAGATTATTCACAGCTACCATTCACCATGAACATTAAATCATTGATTGTCTCAGACTACTCAACAGGTCAATCATACTCCTATGGCGACACTTCGGGATCATGGACCTCTATAAAGGCTGATGATGGTACTATTAATGGCAGAGTTCAAAAGGCTCAACAGGAATTTTCCAACTTGCTTAACGGGCAAGCTATTGCTAATACTACCTCACCTGCCACCGCATCTGCACTGAGTACTTCTGCTGCATCTTCTAGCATTTCTACTAATTCTAGAAATTCCACTTCGGTATGCACAGCAAGCATATGTCCAACCTCTTCCCATACACTTACCAATACGAGTCCAGTTGTTTCCACATCCGCAACTACTTCACATTCAATCAGATCTATAGTTTCTTCTACGCACTCGGTAGCAGCTGCCTCCTCGGTCAAATCGATAACGTCATCTCACTCAGTGGTGCCAAAACCAAGTTCAGCACCTTTAGTTTCCCTGTCATTCCGCTACAAAGGTGAGGCTTCAACCGTATCTACCAAATTTATTGCATCTGCAAACGCAACTGTTGTGACTCTGTTGATAAACGGCGGAGAAATGGTCACTGCTAGTTCAATCTTATCAGCATTTATCTTTGCCATCTCGATTATTTTATTATAATCGTTAAAAATCTTCAATTCGTTAGCATTTAGTATTTATATATTAGACATTAGTATAATCTTGTGTAATCACCATTAATCCACTGAAAAGACATAACTTTAATATTTTGAGAATAGAAAAAAATTAAGCGACCTCGGTGAGGGTCGAACTCACGATCTTAAGATTAACAGTCTTACGCCTTAGCCAACTTGGCCACGAAGTCTTCTTATGTTAAAGAAATTATTTATTATCATTATCAATTATTAAGATGCATATTTTATACTTTTTATCATGAAACATCACTATGTAAGTGGAATTTTAATGTTATAATAAGTATAAAAAAATTTTAAACCAGAGGAATCTAAATAGCAGCTATGTAAACTATAAATCATCAAACCTCTTTAGCTTTTCCTTGAAAATAAAATGAAGCAAATGGTATTGGGAAAGACGATTAATCGAAGTCACAACCGAGAGGGTACTTCAAGTTATTGTTTTGATCCCAGACACCCCAGTGCTTTTCGACGTCAGAAGTACCAGAGGTGTTTGGCTTCCAGGCTTCATCAGTAGCTTCAAAGACAGCAACGTTGATACCCCAGGCTCTGATAGCACAGATAGCCTTTTGCCAGTAGACCTTAGCATTGTCGACAGAAGGTTCAGAAGCTTCAAAGGCGGTACCATCGGTTGGCCAGCCAGTTTCACCAACCCAGAATTCAATGTCAGTGGAACCCTTGGTAGTTTGGATGACTTGCATAGCTTGCATGATGTCGTCAAAGAACGAGTAGGAAGCGTTTTGGTTAGTTTGGCCTTGCCAGTAAGAGAAAGCATTGGCAAAGACAAAGTCGGCAGACTTGATGGCTGGTTGGGAGACACCGTCGACAAGGACGTTCCAAGAGTCGACAAAACCGACTGGGACGGAACCGTAGGACTTACCGTTCTTGTCGTTGATACCCTTAAGTAAGGTCTTGACGGTGGAGATAGCGTTGGCCAAATCTTGGGCAGACAAGTCATCTCTGTATAAAGCTTCGGAACCGACGGTGAAAACCTTGACGGTGTCAACAGAAATGTTTGGCAAGTAGTCCTTCAAGGCTTGTTGTTCAGCCTCAAAGTGGGCTTGGTCGGTTGGCCAGATACCAAACATGACTTGGAAACCAGCTTCTTCGGCGGCTGGACCCAAAATTTGCAAGGTGTTACAGTCGGAAACAGCATATGTCTTCACGATCTTGGAGTAACTTTGCAAATTGTTGAAGTCAGTCTTGTATTCAGAGGCAGACTTACAGTTACCGCTGTTGTCCTTAACACCGAGGTTGAATGCAAGATCACCGATGGCCGAAGCTGAAGCAATGACAGAAGCTAAAACAGTTAAGTATTTGATTTGCATCTTTGAACGAATGTGGTTAGAAATTGTTCAAACTTTGCGAATCGGTTCGCAAATAAAGGATTTTGCTGAGAATTTCGCCTGCAGAATAAAAAGAAATATTGTTTGTTTATGTTTTTCGGTCTAGAACTCTTTTTTTAGAAACACCGGCCCCGTTCCTGGAAACCAAGCCAGTGGGCTAATGGCAAATTGTATTGTTGCAGCCTGCGCTTGGCTGTAGGTAAGGTTTTGTGTTTAGTGGAGATCTCGTTTTTTCTTTTGTATTCTTTATGCGTACTATGCTATTCTACAACCTTGGATAAGGCGATTAACAACCCGTCCTCTATTCTAATTCCCTGTGGCACCGATAACTGACCATCAAACATTTGTCCGACATTATCCACGCCTTCCAAGCTGGCTTTGTCTTTGGCAAAAGATCTCTGCAAGTCTCTGTAGTTACCTAATACCAATAATACGTTGCCTTCAGCGATCTTGGCAAGCTGCGGTACTTGTTTGAGCTCGTCAAATTTAGCAGTTGACCCAAAAAAATCGTCGCAGCAGACGTAAATACTGGCCGCGTATCCCTCGGCCACAGAACTTTCCGTAAACACAGAGCTTAAGCGCTTGCTCATCCGGATGTAGTACCCAAACGAACTCTTGTTTCCCTCGACTCCGTAGGCTTCTGCTGGCGATACAATCGTTCTGTTTTTTAAGTCAACGGTAACGCGCGAGTTCACCGGCACTTCACGCTTAATGGCAAGCTCCAACGGCTCGGACTCGCCAATATTGACGTACTTGGTTACACTAATCTTGTGTGGGTTCTTGACCTTCTCCTTCTTTCTCATGATTTTGGGTGTTTCTCGTGCCACCGTGATTCCTTCCTTGAAGTCACGGTATACTTCGTTGTTTCCCATAAACGGTAACGTCGTAATCTTGGGCAATGCCTGGGCGTACTTAAATTTCTTTACAATTGCACGGTTCTTGGGGCTTGCAGATGGTGCAAATGTCGACTTAACAAGATATGGCGGCGTCACAAAGAACTGTAATAAGCTGGCAAGTAAATATGCCAAGTCCGTCGGCTCACCACCACTACTAACATTAGTGGCTGCTGATGGTGGAACTATATCTTCATCGTCGAAGTTAAACTTCATCTTCTTACCGCCCTTGTTACCAATCTCTACCACTTCTTGTTTCTTGTCGTCTTCAGGCTCGGGTACATCAAGTACAATAATCTCCACCACATTATATGTCGTTGATGCTCTGGCGATCTGGTACGCAATCGCTGTGATTTGCTGTAAATTAACAGCATTCTTTCTAGAAATTGCCGTTGTTGGAATACATATCGAGATCTTTGTGGAACCGTGTATTTTTGTCGGCTTCTTTGTGGCTTTTACCTCTACTTCAGCCTTTCTCTTCATGGTCTTAACTGCAGCGATGAGATGATTAACTCTACAAAAAAAAATACCGACGAAAAAAAAATTGAATTTTCCATTCGTTTTAGTTCAATGCACTGATACACTTGGCTTCTCACATAAATATATACATGGGATTCTATTAAGCGGTTTCTTCAACAGTCTCCTGCTCTTCAGCAGCAGCATTAGCGGCGTCCTCTTCAGCTTCTAACTTAGCAATTCTGGCCTTAGCCTTTTCGATGTTAGTCTTGGTTTGCTCATCTTGCTTTTCTTCAAGAGCAGACAAGGTTTCCTGCAAGATAGTGATGGTACCAGCAACATCTTCTTCCTTGGTTGGGAATGGAATGTTCAAGTCACTCAAGCTGACAATAACCTCAGGGTCAACAGTAAACTTCTTGGCCTTCGACTTCTTTTGCTTACTGGCCTTGCCCTTGCTACCGGCAAAGAAATCTTCTTGTTCCTTCTTGATAACAACAACGTCAGCTGGCATCTCAATAGTTCTGGTGTTCTTGACGGTATCAATAGAAGACTTACCGTTAGCAGCACTCTTTGGTTGCGGCTTGACATACGATGGGTCAAAGTATGACAATAAGCTGTGGATCGAGTTCAATTCCTCGGTAAAAGCAGGAATAGAAGCTTCAGCAAGTTCCTTTTCGGCAATTTCCTTTCTCTTTTGCTTCTTGTCGTCGATTTGTTGTTGCTTGTATTCCTCGTCTCTCTTCTTTTTTTCTTCTTCAAGAGTCTTCTTGAATTTTTGGTATTGTTCGTTGAAGTCAGCTCTCAATTTCTTGATTTCACCATACTTTTCGTCCTTTTGTTTCCTTATTTCATCTCTCTTGGTGTAGAACTTCTTTCTCTTGTCAAATGCAGACTTAGTACTTTCGTTGATTTCGTCCAATTCCTTTTGGATCTTTTCAAACTCGGCCTGAACCTCCTTGCTTCCGACAGAAGATAACTTCTTCTTCAAGTCAGCAATCTTCTGCTTGTCCTGGTCGATGGAAGCTTGAGTCTTTTCAATTCCACCAAAATCCTTGCGCAACTTACGCAAGGACGACATTTCCTTGACATAACGTCTTTCGTCAGCCAACTTCAAGTTACCAGCATCTATCAACTTGTCTACCGAGTTGATTCTAGCATCGATTTCACCAACACTCTTGAAGTTGTTCTTGGAAGTCTGGGCTTGGATCTCGGCGATCTTCTTCTTCAACTGCGAGTCAACTTGCTTGATCTGGTCGTTGATACCGCTACGTTCACTCTTGAAAGTAGCTTGCTTGGCGACCAACTTCTTCAACTCTTGTTGAAGACTGTTTCTCTTGTCAAGAACACTTTGGTCGATTTGGAGCTTGTTAATCTGGGCCATGACTTCAGCGTTGGATGCATCTAACGTCTTAATTTCAGCATTCAATACATCGAGCTTTTCCTTCAAGGCTTTGTCATCAGGACCCTTGATAAAACGTCTGGGAGCACGAGTAGCAGCGGAGTTAGTAGGAGCAGTAGAGGCCATGGCAAAAACAATACAATTAGTGGGAAATCAGTGAAAAAGAGGTGAGTTTTGAACAAGTTTTCGTATGGAAAAAAATGTCGAAAAATGAAAAATTTGAGGCGCTAACTTCGGTGGCCGCATCTGGAGACGGACTTTGGTATCAAAGGTTTCAGTATTAATATATCTGTGGCCGCAAAGTACCTCATTTTCGAGAAAAAGTTAACAAACTAGATTTCATACGACTTTCCGATTACATATTAGTATCAACTATCTTCTTCTATTGTTACTGGTGGTAAGATCTTTGAAAAAGAGGGGTAATGGAGTATCATAACGACATTTTTTTAAAACGACATTTATACGATACACCTTGCAAGAAATTATCATCAATTTTTCAATCGAATAAACAGTCATCACACACGCAACAATGACATATGCAGAACTTGTTGCCAGTCTTAAGGAGGACGATATTCTTCAGAAATGGCCAGATATTACCCCACTCAAAGAAATTTCTGGCATACCTACTTCTTCGGGCTCTTCTTCCGATTCAGCTGGTGAGTTGTTTGCCGGTCACGATGAAGAACAAATCAGGCTCATGGAAGAATTGTGTATCGTCTTAGACAATGACGATAAGCCAGTGGGTGCTGGTACTAAGAAGCTCTGCCACATAATGGATAACATCAACGCAGGACTTTTGCACAGAGCATTTTCGGTGTTTTTGTTTAACGAAGACGGCAAGTTGTTGTTACAACAAAGAGCCAGAGAAAAGATCACCTTCCCCGCAATGTGGACTAACACCTGTTGCTCTCATCCGTTATGTGTGCCTCTGGAGTTGGGTATTGTCGCTGACTCCGACTCCAGAGCCATCAACCAGCTCGATAACGCCGTGGCTGGAGCCAAAAACGCGGCCCAGCGTAAATTGGAACACGAGCTAGGCATTCCCTACTCAGACTCACCCATCGACAGCTTCACGTATCTCACAAGAATCCACTACAAGTCTGCTAGTGGTGATGAAACCTCCAAGTGGGGTGAACACGAAATCGATTATATTTTGATTCAAAAAGCCAAGAACAACATTTCCATCAATGCGAACTACAACGAAGTGATGGACTACAAGTGGGTCGATGCTAATGAATTGCAAAAGATGTTCGAGGACGACAAATTGGTGTTTACGCCTTGGTTCAAGTTGATCTGCCAAAGTTTCTTATTCAAGTGGTGGAACAACTTGGACAACTTGGCTGAGTTCCAAGACAAAGAAATTCATCGTTTATTGTAGAAAATATAAGTAATGTACATAAATTAACTCGACCACCTAAAAAAACGATTGTGAAAGCAGTATGTGACTCGGTCAAGACTTTTTTGACTCCGGATTATGTCACATGATTTTTCTTAGAATAGAGCCTCAAAAATTCCGGGCGCCAGACATCCCTACCCTACACAATGTTTAAACTCGTGCTGTACCGTGGTGTGGCCACAATAGGTAGTAGAAACGCGAGAGCGTTTGCAACTGCTGAGAACATTAGTCCTGTTAAAGCAGCTATTGCTGAGGACGAAATCAAGACCAAAAGAAAGAGGAAAACTGTGTTTTCAGATACTTTAAACAAAGGCCCAAGTTTCGATGATTTCGTACAGGGAAAAGCTGCTCTGATGTTGGATCCGCTTGAAGTTGCACGCCAAGACTCGAAACAGCGTTTGCCAAAGTGGTTAAAGGTTCCTATCCCCAAGGGAAAGTCCTTCCACAGTTTGAAGAACGATGTGCGGGAGCTCAAGTTAGCTACAGTGTGTGAAGAAGCAAAGTGTCCCAATATTGGTGAATGTTGGGGAGGCAAGAAGTCTGAAGCCACTGCCACTATCATGTTGATGGGTGATACATGTACCAGAGGATGTCGTTTCTGTTCGGTGAAGACTAATAGAAACCCTGCCCCTCCAGACCCCATGGAACCTGAAAACACCGCAGAAGCCATCAGTAGATGGGGCTTAGGGTATGTTGTGCTTACTACAGTGGATAGAGATGATTTGATTGACGGTGGGGCAAACCATTTAGCTGAGACTGTGAGACGTATCAAGGAAAAAGCGCCACAGATTCTTGTTGAAGTGTTGAGTGGGGATTTCCGTGGTGATTTGGACATGGCTGCGATATTAGCTGACTCAGGACTTGATGTATATGCTCACAACATGGAAACAGTTGAAGCACTTACGCCACATATTCGTGATCGTCGGGCAACTTACCGTCAATCACTTGGTGTGTTAAAGCGAGCTAAGGAAACGAAGCCACTGTTGGTGACGAAGACCTCGCTTATGTTGGGACTTGGTGAGACTGACGACCAAGTCATGCAAACACTTCGTGACTTGCGTGAGATTGGATGTGACGTCGTTACGTTTGGTCAGTATATGAGACCAACAAAAAGACACATGAAGGTTGTAGAATACGTCAAGCCCGAGAAGTTTGATTACTGGAGAGATACGGCGTTGGAGATGGGATTCTTATATGTGGCAAGTGGGCCATTGGTCAGATCTTCTTATAAAGCTGGAGAGGCATTTATTGAGAATGTTATCCGAAAGAGAAGACACAATGTTGGTGAGACTCCAAGATTAGGTAACGATATTAACCCCGAAGTTTACAAGGCTAATGATTAGGATAGAATATACGAAACAATAATAATAATAACAATAGAGGTTCCAGAACTCTTTTGTTTTTCTTTCCAAATGAAAACTTTGAAAATTACCAATTCTTTGTATATTTCTACAATAAAAGCATAATTATAAACTATTCTTAGCTAATTTCATGAAGTTATACCAATCAAGGAAGTGATATAAAAAAACGGGCCCGTTTTAGATCATACCGATATGAGACATAAAACGTTGCTGATGAAACATCCCTGATATTTGTGAGATGATTGCGAATCGCGTGGCAGGGTTCAGGTTGTTTTTCATCGCGGATTTCAGGTTTTGCTGTGATCCAAACAATTATCCACACTATCATGTCAGATAACGATGACAGCGAGGACTCGTTGATCTCCCAGTTTGAAACTACCCTCACAATCAGACCAACCTCTAATGAAGTAGATGAGGTCCAAGATCTTTCAATCGATCACTCCACCGTCCTTCACTCCACGTACAACTTTACTCGTGACCAATCGATAGTCGACATAGCTGAATTGGAGGAAGAGGAAATTGCTCTGGAGCAGATCCCCAAGTTCAAGACAAGACGTAAATATTCCCTCCTTCCAGCCAATGCAGTAAAACGTTCTCTGTCCCCTGGAATCAAAAAGAACAAGTCACCTTCCCCTGGTGATGAAGCCAAAGAAAAGTACAAGGCTATACTCCAGCCATCTCCACTCATTGATTATACATTATCCCGCTTTAACAAATCATTTGCTGATTTCTTGGGATCCAATCCGCATATACAGCAGGAAAGTCCCCGGTTTACGAAGGAGTCAGACCAAACCTTGATCCTCTTATCTCCTTATTCGGCTGAACACGCTTTTGGTCGACAATGGGTGACGAAATCATACCTTGCCACCATTTTTGAACGACCTCAGCGGCTTTTGGCCTCGTGCATTGGTGTTGCTGCTGCAGTAACAATGTTTCCATTCTTTTACAAGCTCTCCAATTGTCAACGACGCGGGTCGTTGTTCTCCAGCCATGTTGTTAAGATACACGGTAAGAACTGGCCCAAAAAGTTGTTTGAACTATGCTTGGAATCGCATGAGAAGCTCCAAGAAGACACTTTGGAAGTACCCGAGGACTGGAACACGGGTGACATTTACTTGAATCCAAGAACAATTAACGCTATTGAGGGTGTCATTGGTACTATAGAAACAGCGGTAGATTCCCTTTATGGGCCTGAGAACAACCACAATCTTACATTTGTTGTTATCAGACCACCGGGCCATCACTCCCACGCATGTTTACCTAGCGGGTTTTGTTTGCTCAACAACGTTCAGATTGGTATAGAATATGCCTTCGAAAAGTATGGCGTTAGTCATGCTGCCATTTTAGATATAGACTTGCACCATGGTGATGGTAGTCAGGATATATGCTGGGAACGGGCCGGATTCACAGGTGATTATGGCCAAGATGAAGACGACGAAGTGGATCCTAAGAGTAACCCTCGTGACGAGTATGGCAAACGTTTTGCCACGTACCCCAAGGTTGGATACTTTTCTTTGCATGATATCAAGTCGTATCCTACTGAACTTGGCTATGCCACAAAGGAAAACATTAAGAATGCATCAACGTGTATTATGGACCATGACCTTAATATCTGGAATGTTCATTTGCAGGAATGGTCCACTGAAGAAGAATTTTACAAGCACTATCAGACCAAGTACGTTGCGTTATTGAACCGCGCAAACCAGTTCCTAAACAATGCAAAGAAACAGTACGAACAAGAGTATCTGAGGTACTTGGTTGACCTCTCCAAGTACAATAAGTATCTTTTGAAGCCGTATTTGTATAACCAGCCTGTTGTCAAACCCACTCCACCACCTCCGTTCAAGCCTGTTATCATGATTTCTGCTGGGTTTGACGCATCAGAGTATGAAAATTCCCAGATGCAACGCCATGGCATCAATGTACCAACGTCATTTTATGCAACCTTCACCAAGGATGTCGTCAAGTTAGCAAAAATCCACACTGGTGGAAAGGTTATTTCATTCTTAGAGGGTGGTTACTCGGACGGTGCCTTGTCCACTGGTATCTTTTCGCATCTTATTGGATTTAACAACGATGAGGAGTCTTTGTGGAACGATTCTTGGGGCTCAGAGCCCGTCATGAAGGAATTAATCAAGGGTTGCAAAAAGAACTGGTTACCATACAAAAAACCACAGAGTGATATTACAGTATGGGCTAACGAGGTGATTAAATTGGGACGTTCCATGATGCCTAATGCCATTTTACCAGCCAATTATGTATATAGCAGCAAAGAGGTTGCAGAAAAGCCTGTCAGTAAGATGGTGAAGGACTTGAAAATGGCTGGACATGAAATCGGAAATAGCCCCGTGAAGAAAGATCCTGAAGACGAGCGTAAGATTATGAGACACACAAGGTCTTACTACAAGAAAATGGCCTCTACTCAATAACAACCTTGCGAGTTATATCTCCAATAAATGGTTTTCATCTAGTCCCATCTTTTAATAGAACCGTTTAATTCTCGCAGCTGCCATATTGTTACCTAATTAGGCAATGGAACTAGCTTCGCAATTCTCAAAAGTTTAATTGGCATAGTCACAGCCATTTGTAATTGACAGCAACAATATAGCCATGTGGGTGTATGTAGCCACACAATACCTCAAGCATAATCAATAGATGTAAATGTAAAAATAAAAATTTACAGGGTATTATAAACAAGTTGTCTTACCATCGGAATCTCGTAATACGAGTATTTTATAAGGTGAAACTTTGCATTGTTTGGCTCTGTGTGTGCCGTGCACATTGTGCGGTGTCCCAAAATTTATCCTCCAGACATTTACCACAAACAACGATAATTAAACTGGAGTATCTAAAGACAAAAAAGCACATATAGAATACATTCATTTTACAGCAATGGTACCTCAAGCACGTAACCACTGCTACCAGGCTGTACCACCATCGCATCCGAGCTTTGACCGGCTGAAACTATCCGATGCCGAGTTTATTGACCAGCTTCTTTTTGAGAACAAGGAGCTTCAGTCATTGTTGAATATGAAGGATAACACAATTTCAAATCTACAGCAGCAGTTGAAAATTACACTTACAGAGCAATACAACAATACCCAGCTGTCACCATACAAATTGAAGCCTGAACAGCCATCTGACGACACAAAAGATATCACTGCTAGCGAAGTAGATCTTCTCAACGAGATTGAAAACTCTCAAATTGAACATGTTGATAAACGTGTGTCCATGGAAGTTGAGGGGGTCGGACTTACCTCTCCCTCAATGCCGACCCCTAAAGAAGTCGATATCCCCCTCCGTTCTTCAAGGAGAAGGCGTAACCCCAAACCTGAATCTTCTGAACCAATTACAAAGACACAGTCAAATTTCAGTTCGATATCATCCTCAACTTGCTTGACAAACAGCGAATCGGTGGACTCTCATTTACAAAAGGACGAACCTGAACCTGAACCTGATAACGCTGACGAAAGCATTCTCACAACCAATTCGTCACAAGAACTGGCAAACATCATTCTGGAATACAGTCAGTTGCACGATGAATTCCCTGTCAGTAGTGATACAACTCCCATTATCAAATACGAAAGTAATGAAACTCCACTCACCAGCTACAGAAGTAACGATAACCACACCATCGCTAGTGTTAGAAGCAATTCATCCACCACCCACAAATCAGCCGTATACAGCGAAACCAAAAATAACCAGAGTACCAGCAGTTTCAATTCGTACAAATCACGGATCAAGCTTCCTCCTACGTTGCAGTTACAGCACAATAATCATCAACTGCCACCTAGTGGTAGCAAGCATGAAAATATAGAGCTGAGCTTACCGGGGAATATTGTTAAGTCAACTTTGAAATCTCCAGCATTATTGGAGCCTCAAAGCCCTGACCAACTTTCAATACAATCCCCATCTTGGAATGACAACATGGAAACCCCACCAACACAAGTAATTGCGCAATTTCCTAGCAGTGATGCTGCAGCGTCACGAAGGATGGCACACCTGCACCCCAGTGATAAGCTTGGTCAAAAGATTCTACACTCATCCCATGTCACCTCACCAACTATTAGCAATAGCAGCGTCAGCATTCATAGCACTACCAGTAACTACCCCAACAATTCCACTGCATTTTACAATCAGAATAATAATAACCACTATGATCTAGATGGATTGAAGACCCCTGTGACGACACAATATACTTCAAATGACTCTTTAACTGGCAGGCCATCTGCACAAACCCCGGGATCAAGTTTCCATGTCTTGAATACACCGAAAGTAGAAGAGGAAGAGGTCAATCTCTTTATCAAACCTGAAGAATTTTACACTATCACCATTCAAGTTATCAGTACTATACATGTCAATCCAGCGAATATGTCCCGACGAAATGATGATCCTAACTGTACATTCTCCATTAGGGATGGTGAAAGTAATAAAGAAATGTGGAAAATCAGAAAAAGCTATTCACAGTTGGTAGCATTTGATAATGAAATTAGACCAATTGTTGAGTATTTTGGCCTCCCGGTTATTCCTGATAAATTGTTGTTTGTCTCCACGTTACCTTTGAAGATTGACCAAAGAAAGTCTACCTTGCAAAACTATTTCAATTCGATATTTCTTATGCCACACATTCCTCGATCTGTGCTATTTCGAATGTGTCGGTTTCTTTCATTAGATTTCGTTAATCCTCTTGATGATTATAAGAGTGGAGCAAGAAAGGAGGGATTTTTAGTGCGGCGTTACAAAAGTTTGGGAACCAGTTGGAAGATACGCTGGTGCCAAGTTGATGGTCCATATTTGGAGGTATACGATGCTCCAGGGGGCACTTTATTGGAGCAAATTCGCTTAAAGGGTGCTCAAATAGGGAGACAATCATTTGATTCAGTCGCCGAAGAAAAGGGATACAGGCATGCCTTTTTGATTATGGAACCACAAAAGACGTCGAAGTTATCATCATCATTCCCTAAACACTTTTTCTGCGCGGAGTCGGATCGAGAGAGAGACGAATGGGTTAATATACTACTCGAGTATAATGGATCCGCAGGAACGACAGTTCAAGAGGAAGTCATCCTTGAATCACCAACCTCCAGGGCTGAGCATGACGATATAATTGCTACTACACCAGGACTGACAATGGTAACCAATATAGATCAGATTTCATCTACCTCGCAGGACGATCTTAGAGATTCAAAACTCAAGAAAAAGAGAAGTTATTTCCCTTTCAGGAGTAAACTGAATCAAGCAGATACATCGGTGGAAGATATTGATCTTGGTAGTATTCCTTCAGCTTCAGCTAAGGAAGGGTCCATGCAGCAATACTTGGATCAATTACAATTGGATGACGATTATGCAAAACTGATCTTTGGTCGGGATATTTCCGAAGCATTCAAGTTATCTGCGCATACTTACTTGGATAGAAAGATTCCAAGTATTTGCTTTAGGTGTTTGGATTATTTGAACCGAACTGGAGCGATATACGAGGAAGGAATTTTCAGGCTAAGTGGTTCAGCATCAACCATTAGACAACTCAAAGACCAATTCAACACTCAATTTGATTTGGACTTGTTTGAAACTTCCTTGAAACCAGATATCCACACGGTTGCCGGTCTTTTCAAGATGTACTTGAGGGAGTTACCTGAACCAATCATGGGAGCTTCCTCATTTAATTATCTTAATAATTTGACCTTGCAACATTCTGCGGGTGTGGCACCATCTGAGTTGGCATTGATCATTCGTGACTTCTTTAACAATTCAGATAATGTGGACGAGATTCACTTTAACATCTCATACGTTATCTTCAAATTCTTGCGGACGATTATCTCTCAACAGCAATCGAACAGGATGAATTTGAGAAATGTGTGTATTGTGTTTGTGCCAACGTTGAACATATCACTTGAGGTGTTATCAATATTTTTAGTTGACTTTGCTTGCATATTTGAGAACGCACCGCCAGTACCCGATGGTGAGCGAGAAGTATTGGATTTAAGAATACCAACCTTCTAAATGTTATTTTATCTTTTCAGGGCTTTGTATTATAATACATAAAACAGATATTTACCATTCACTTTCACCGGTGGCTTTCTGGAATACGTAATCTTTTCCATCAATATTTGCAATTCCTTCCTTCAAATTGGACTTCCACTTATTCTTGATTCTTTGAACTTTGTCGTACAAGCACAACATGATTTGGCCCTCTTGATCTCCGTCCTCATCTTCTGATTGTTCACTATCGAGTCCATCATCTAAATCCGAATTAATATCATCAGAATCATTGAAGATGTCGTCGTCATCATCATCCTCCTCATCGCCAAGAGCTCCATCTGCCTGTACTATCTTTTTATTCTTTTTGCTCTTCCTCAACGCATCCACGATTTTTGGTGCATTGTCTGTGATGATAGTAAACTCAAATGTACCATCTGCCTGGTTTATGTTCGGTAACATCAAACCACTGCTGCTATCCTCCTCAGTTTTCAGTATAGTTGGGAGTTCGATGCCAAGGCTATTAGTATTGGCCACTGCACTGTACGACAAAGGGTTTGACATATGCGGCAACTCAAGCCCTGAAGAACCGGTATCAAGCGAGTGTAGTGGAACATTATCAAGTCCAGTAACAGCAGCATGTGTTTGGTGGTCGTGTGGATGCTGGTGCTGGTGTTGATGCTGCGGGCGAAGCAAACCATTTTCTTCTTCTTCATCATCCCAGCTAAACTTTGCCACTTGAGATTGCGATAACTTTTCACACCATATTCTTCTTAAATCTTGCAAAGTAGACTCATCAATCCCACTATCTTCGAAATCCTGTCTCGAATCGTTGATTACATCCTCAATGATGGTCTCATATAACTTGCTAGTCTCAGTAGTTGACATAGTACTTTTCGGATGGCGACTTTTTTTCAACAAACAATAAATCAGTTAACAACACTAAACCCACCGTATTAGCTCTATTACCTTGGTCAATTCCCGATTGATTACGAAAGAAGGGTTGTTGACTCACTTTTTTCATTTTCAATTTATACTCACACTTAATTGAGATATTTCACGTGGTTTTGCACGTGAGTTATATGGATGACCTTCCCAAGTGGAACAGTTATCTTTAAATAAATACCATTGTATTACTATATAACCCAGTAAATAAGACTTGGTTTCATCGCCTTCAAAACGAGATACCAACCTCACGTACTTCAACTTTCAAGTACTAAAATGGTATAAAACCCGAGGGTTTTAATGCTGTCTTCCCTTCTTTGGACTAGTTCCATTGTACTTTAACTTATGAACATGAACAAATTCCGTTACTCTCTGGACTTCCTCAAGTGCACGGTTTAATTTCCTCCGCAACAGATCGACTTCTCTCTGCAAACTCTTCCTATCTGCATTGCCGGTAGAGATTTCCTTTTCATACAGAGATCTGACTTCTCCAAGTTTACGCGTATGTTTTTCTGCGTATTGCTTGTGGAGGAATGCTGCGACATCGTCAACTTTCTTCTGCAGGTCAAGATCTTGTTGTTTGATCTGTTGCTTCAAGTATTCAATTTCTTGAGTAACCTTCTTCTCATTTCCTGACTTCAAAGTATTGATTTCTTCTTCATAGTTTGCGATTTTCTTTTCAATTGCTTCGACCAATTCATTCATTTTAATGGCATCTTCAGAAATAATTGCTTCCTTTTCCGCAAGGGTCTTTTCAATTCTTGTGCGATAGGTAACGTTCGATGTTTCACTAGATTGTATATCTTGTTCCAAAGTTTTTATTTTCGAGGTTTTGCTATCGTTAATCTTTTTAGCTTCAACTAATTCGGATTTTAAATCTTCATTCTCTACTTGGATCTTTGAAAATTCTGTTTCATTCTCTGTTACCTTTTGTTCAAGATTAATAATTTTTTTCGTCAAGGAAGTCTTCTCTTGTTGATATTGCAATTCTTTTTCCTCGAGTTCGTTCTTATGTGTTTGGACCGTCTTTTCCAAATTATAGATCTTGTCGTTGGCCAAATTCTCCAAGTTGTCCAATTCCTGTAATAATTCTTCTTGCTTAGAATTTATTTCTTTGTAATGGTCATTGGACGCTACTAATTCTTCATTTTTAGTCGTCAATTCGGCAGAAGTCTGTAGCAATTCTTCCTTTTCTTTAAGCAAATTTTCTATCTTGATAGTATTGTCAAGGTTAGAGTTTGTAAGCAACTCAACCTGGCTAGTCAAATCCTCAACATTAGCCCTCGCCACTTTCAACTCTTGTTTAGTAGCATCTAGCTTGATCTCTAGACTTGCAATGTTACTTTCTTTGATTTTATAGTTCTTTGTCAAAGATACCAATTCTCGTTCATTATGCTTCAATTGAATGGAAAGAATCTCTTCGTTTCTTACAAGAGAATCGCGAGCGTCCTTTGCATTGCGGAGTTCTTGTTCTGATGTACTTAACTGATTCTTTATGGTGAACAAACCTTGGTTTAGCTCAATAAGTTCTGCTTCCTTTTCACGCAAAGTATTACCAAGGGTTTCAATTTTCTTCTGATCATCGAGCTGCATCTTATTTAATTGGTCCAAGGAAAACACTGGCTTGGAATTAGGGGACATTAAGAAGTTGATAGTTGGCTCGTATTCCAATTTTGTTGGTGAATCACCCTTAACTGGCTCATTGATACTATTGTTGCGGGAAACATGATTGCTGTTAGGAGCACTATAATTCTTCAATGGACTTGTCACATCCTTTAACGACTTGTCGTAAGAGTACTCCTCTGTATTAACTAAATTCAAGTTTTCATTAATACGAACGTGTTGATTGGTTTGAGGACTTCTAGCAATTGGCTCTGTATATCTCTGTGGGGTGATCAAATCGGCTTTTTCGTCCAACCTGATTATTTTGTTTATTTGGGTATTGGTGATATCAGAATTGACCAAATTTGACGACACCCCTGATGCATTGGGCATTATTGTCTGGCTTATGGTATTTTCAATGCGACCGAAGTCTTCTGGATCGCTGTCACTATCATTGTCAATGATCACGGTGTTCCTTGTTGCGGGAGACGACTTTGCGGACCCGAGACGACCGACAAGGTCTTCTCGAGCAAACACCTCGTCAATCTGGATCAGGTTGTCGGACTGGTTGTAGGACCTTTCGTTGGCATTAGTGACAACCCGCGATATCTTTTTCCCTGTACCGTCGTTGTTCCTGTGGCGCTTAATAGGTGAACTTTCTTGGCTAATGAGGGAGGAATCGGCGTCCGGGTTTTTATTTTCCTTGCCTATGCTTTTGGCGTCAACTAACTTCTTGGATCTGATAATACTTGCTGGATCAAACTTCTTCGAAGCAGCACGAGGTGAAGTTAAGGCGAACATGGTCGAGATGTTACCATTGAGTGGGGTTTTTGTATGGTTGTGATGGAAGGTGTTTCTTCTAGCACGGGCATCGTGTTTGGCACGGAGACCATGGGCATGCTGCACTATTTCGGGAGTGTCATTCGGAAGCTTGATTGGAGAAAAGGTTTCATCAACAGGCACATGTTGACCGTGTTTAAGGGGGGAAGACATGGTTGTTGGTAAACAAGAAAAAAGATTGGTATTTTGATGGGCGGTGGGGCGGCGCGCGCCACGAAAATAAGGCGACGCGTTTTGGGTGCAAAAACATTACAACAGAAGGAAAAAAATTTTTAAGCTTCCCAACCTTGAAAGACAATGACGAGGTTGGGAATGGTAAGAAAAAACAGACATTTAATTCTAAATGAAATAAATAAGAAGCTTAAAAAACAAATTATCGTAACGTTTATTCAGACATAACAGGGTAGTTGAAGGCAATCAAAAGAGGTAGTCAGCAATGACATATCTCTTGTGAGCAGAAGGGACTGACTGAGCAGATGAGTACACAGTACCATTGCTGTAGCCAGTAACGGAAGAAGAAGGAAGGACAGGGACCGACGATTGAGGGGTCGAAGTCGAAGTGGTAGATGGGTAAGTGGTAGTAGAGTAAAGAGTTTCAGTCTTCGTCACTTGGACGTAACTGGTAAGAGTAACAGTGTCGCTAGAGTAAGTGAACTCAGCGGTAACTGGATAAGCAGTGGTTTGCGTAGTAGTGTAAGTGATAGTCGAAGTGATGTTGTTGTCAGTAGCAGAAGCAGATGGCTGAGCAGTGACAGTAACGGTGACAGTTGAAGGAACGCATTGTTGGACAGCTTCAGTTTCAGTGGAAACGAAGGTACCAGAGGCGTTGGTAACAGTAATAATCAGGGTAATAGTGGAGGTAGTACGCAAGCTAACAACAGACAGAGGAGCAATAGTAGTGGTGAGGGTATTAGTTGGTTGGGTGGTAGTAACACCGTTGGAGGTCAAGGTGACGTATTGAACAATAGTCGAGGTAATAGTCAGCAGTTCAGCGACAGGAGCAGCATCGGAAGCAGCAGCCAAAGATGCAGCAGCCTTAAGAGCGTTAATTTCGCTAGTAGCTGAGAGTGGAACCGTTGCCGTGGTAGAAGGCAAAGTTACAGTGAGGTACTCCTGAACGGTGATAGTGGTGGTATCATCGGATGAAGCGTCTGGAGCTGGAGCTGGAGCTGGAGTGGTTTCCGCGGCAGCTGAAGCATCAGAGGTGGCATCAGGCAGTGCGGAAGTTAAAATACTGGCCGAGTAGCCCGAAGATAAAGCTGGCGTAGACGAGACAGGGATAGTCGCATTGTCGTATCTCTTGAAGTTGAGGGCGGTGGCAGAAGCTGCTAAGAATAATAAAGGAGTGAAACGCATTGCACTGATAGTAAAGGTAAAGGAATGGACGCGATTATTGGACGCAAGATCAGTTGGCTAGTTACGAAAATAACGACAATTTGGCTCATTTATATAAACAGCCCAGTATGTTTCATCGCAAAAAATGTAAATAAAAACACAAAGGGGCACGGTCAATTTTATCGTTTCGCGCTCGCGTTTTTTTAACACCGCCAATGGTGACATCCGTTCAAGTTTACCCGGAAGTACTTGTCAGTGACACACCTAGCCATACTGCATCGATCTAAACACCTCCGGTCTGTTACATGCATCTACAAAACAAGCGCTGAGAATCGAATCCTGTGGGTATGTTTTGAGGGATTTTTTAGGGCGGGCGTCAAGAATGCACTATAATGGCATGGTTTCACATCTAACGTCGGGGCCTGCAGAATAAATGTTTCATGTGTGTAGAGGTTACGATCCCGCGTTACACTCTTGTGACACACCTTCATGTAAGCCATTTTAGACGATTCTAGGTACATATAGAACGTAGGGAAATCTTGTGACAAGCGCATGATATATTTTTATACAATGAAATTACATACAATGAAATTACGTATTGTTCACTGACTGTTACATGCGTACACTAGCATCGTCTGTTTTCTCTATTTCCTCGTGGATCATCGGAAAAGTCGTACTTATACTTCAACCTTCCTTAAATTATTAGGTTACATTCTCTGTTATTATGTAATCGGTTATCGGCTTTAACTCGGCAGTGTGTCGAACCCCCGCGAGCCATACTTTTTGACTCTGAAGATACAAAAAAAAAAGTCGATAAACATTTATTCGATACCAACTTTTCTACCATGATTGGTTTACCCCTCGATAAAGACTCTCCTAAGAATCGCAAGTTCCTTGGCACTGGAGTTGCCGTTGTTCTTATTCTCGTTGCCCTTTTCAGTACCAATGCTATCAATTGGCTAAAGATTGCTACTACTTCGATTGACGCTTCCTCATGTAAGTTACACGATGCCATTGCCCCGCCATCGTTCTACACAGATAACTCGACGGTGCTCGACATTCTTTATGGGGAAAGTTATCGCCGTGCATCGATTGCCAAGCTTGCGGGCGCAATCCAGGTCGATACGCAAATCTTTGACAATCAACCCGACGTACCAGAAGCCCCTGAAGTCTGGGCAAAGTTTGCAAAGTTCCACAAGTACTTGGAAAAAACCTTCCCTACCGTTTATGATCACTTGGAAGTTGAAACCGTTAATACTTATGGTTTGGTCTTCACTTGGAAGGGATCTAATGCCCAATTGAAGCCAGTTTTGTTCACTGCACATCAAGACACGGTTCCTGTCCAGAAGGATACCCTTGACGACTGGACGTACCCGCCTTTTGCTGGCCATTACGACGGGACTTATGTATACGGACGCGGTGCCAGTGACTGCAAGAATGTCTTGATTTCGCTCTTGGAAACTGTTGAATTGTTGTTGAACAAGAAATTCCACCCACAGAGAACAGTTATCTTGGCATTTGGTTTTGACGAAGAAGCCCTGGGGGTAGTCGGTGCTTCCAATATTGGTAAGTTCTTGGAATCCAAATACGGACATGACTCCATTTATGCATTGATCGACGAGGGTCCTGGTCTTACTACTGATTTGTTGACTGATGCCATTTTCGCTACTATTGGCACGGGTGAAAAGGGGTACACTGACCTCCGTGTTGAGTTGACCACCCCAGGTGGTCATTCTTCCGTTCCACCCGACCACACTTCTATTGGTATCGTCTCTGAGTTGGGTTATCTTATTGAAAATGATCCTTACGACCCGATATTTACCCCTAAAAACCCCATTTTTAACTATTTGCAATGTGCCGCTGTGCATGACCCCAAGAACAAGGTATCTTCATACACAAAGAAGGTGATCAGCAGAGCAGGGTACGATAAATTTGCCAATAGCAAGGTTGTTGAACTCCTCCGGTCAAACCCATTGACTCGGTACTTGATTCAAACCTCGCAGGCTATTGATATTATCAACGGTGGTGAAAAATCCAATGCCTTGCCGGAAACAACGCATCTTGTGGTCAATCACCGTGTCGCTATTGAATCAACCGTCAAGGAAGTCACAGATCACTTTATTTCGCGTATTGTGGCCTTGGCTCACAAGCACAACTTGGCTGTAGAGGCATTTGGCGAAGTGGTTGTTGAAAACAAAAACAACTCGGGTGTATTCAAGATCGCAAGCACTAATCCTTTGGAAGTTGCCCCAGTCACACCTGTTGATGACACTGTCTGGTCGTACCTTTCCGGTGTCACGAGACACGTTTTTGAAGACTTGGTTTATCCAGAACTCGATTACCCAATTGTTTCGGCACCTGCAATCATGACTGGAAACACCGATACTAGACACTACTGGAACTTGACGCGTAACATCTTCCGTTATTCGCCTTTCTACCTGAGAGATATTCTCAAGGACAGTCGTGTTCACAGTGTCGATGAAAGATTGCCATTTGATGGTCACTTACAGTTGACAGCTTTCTTTTACGAGTATATTCAAGCGATCAATGGCGCCAAAGCTGACAATTAACTTTTTCTTTTTAAGATTATCTTAATTGATATTATTTTTTATTGTTTTCTTGGAAATGTAAGCATGCGCCCACCCTTAGTGTCGATCGTCTATTTTAGAAACAACCTTTTTAGACTAAACCAACCAAACGTCCCGTGATGTCAACTACTCAGAGTCCATTGGGTGCCCGTGGATCGTATGTAGTAGCTTCGTTGGCTGCACTCGCTCTTGCTATTCTTTACTTGAGTCCAGCGACTAGTATTTTAAGTTTATTGTTACAGTCAACCACCAACACTGAACTTTGTCCAATAAACCCTAAAATTGTACCTCAATTGTTCGTCAATGATAACCAATCTGCATTGGTTATCTTGAAAGATGAAAATTTTAGAGCTGATTCTGTCTCCAAGTTATCCCGCGCTGTTCAGGTCGACACCGTTATTTACGATAACCCACCTGAAGTCGATGAAGATCCAGAATATTGGCTCAAGTTTGTCAAGTTCCAAGAATACTTAAAAGGAACTTTCCCATTAATTCATACTCACTTAGAACTCGAGTACGTTAATACTTATGGCTTGATCTACACGTGGAAAGGTTCCAATTCCAAGCTTAAACCATTGATGGTCTTGGCCCACCAAGATACCGTACCTATTCAACAGGAAACTCTTAAAGATTGGACAAATTCGCCGCTATCAGGTTACAGCGATGACAAGTACGTTTACGGACGTGGTTCTAGTGATGATAAAAATTACTTATTATCTATTTTAGAGGCCATTGAGCTCTTGATTGTCCAGGGATACAAGCCCCAAAGATCGGTTATTGCAGCATTTGGCTTTGATGAAGAAGTCAGTGGTAACAGAGGTGCTCGTAGGATTGGTGAGTATTTGGAAAAGAAATTAGGGAAAAACTCAATCTACGCCATTATCGATGAAGGCCCTGGAATTACTGTTGATATCAACACAGGAAGAATTGTTGCCCTTGCTGGTACGAGTGAGAAGGGTTATGTCGACTTGCAAATTGAATTGACCGCTCCTGGTGGCCACTCGTCTATACCACCAGACCATACCCTTATTGGTATCATGGGAGAGTTGGCCTATGAAATCGAAAAGGATCCTTACACACCTATCCTAACAAGAAAGAACCCGTTGCTCAACTACTTGGAATGTTTAGCCACCAATACCAATTTGCCAACATTGACAAAGAAGGCAATTTTGCGTTCATCGTTTGACAAGTTCGCCAATTCGAGAGTAGTGCAATTTTTATCCAAGAACAAGGTAACCAAATACCTTGTCCAAACATCACAAGCAATTGACATGATTGTTGGTGGAGAAAAGGTTAATGCCTTGCCTGAAAATGTTAAGATGATGATCAATCATCGCATTGGTGTTGAATCGACAATTGAAGACATTCATGATCAGTTAAATACCCGTATTCTTAAACTTGCTAAAAAGCATAACTTGAAGTTGGAGAGTTTGGGTAAAGTTTTGTATGCGCCAACTAATGAAACTGGCATTATTGTACTTACTGAACTCAATTCATTGCAACCAGCATTTGTTACGCCATTTCAAGACACCAAGTGGAAGTATCTTGCCGGTACTACCCGTCATGTATTTGAAAATCTTGTTTTCCCTGAGCTTACCGAGCCAATAATTGTTGCTCCGTTGGTTATGCCAGGTAACACCGATACGAGACACTACTGGAACTTGACGACTCATATTTATAGGTACGCACCCTTCTTTGCCCATGACCCTCTTGCTGATAACAGGGTTCATAGTGTCGATGAACGTATCGAGATTGACGCTCACTTGCAAATGGTTACTTGGTTCCACGAGTACATCCAGAACATCGATACACCCGATGCAGATTAGATAAAATATTTAATTGTTTATTCACTTTTTGTTTGTGATTCATTCTTTATAAAACAAGAGTAGTATACAAGGGTTCTGTAGCTTTAGTTTGCACTCAGCTGATCTCCTTCTTTTCCAAAGGGTTGTAACGCAAGAATTTTTCGATCAAATCGACGTGGGTCAACACCATTCTTCTGCAGCAGTACCTTTTCAACTTTAACTTGTCGAGAGCATCACCTTCAGTCATCGATTCATCCTGAAGGTATTGCAAGTAAGTTTCCCATTTGTCACCAACGACCTTACCACAAGAAAAACAACGCACTGGGATAATCATTCTTTGGTGTGATTGATCGATGCGTTTAGTTTTTTGCTCGTTTGCATTTTGATTTTTTTGCATCGCCCTTAGAGTATTGTGTCACGTGCAGCATCTCATCATAAATGAAGTTTTTTTGATGTTCCTTCTCTCATCAAACTCATCACCAACCACTCAGTATCCTTAACAAAATGTCCGATTGGTCGTTGTCAATGACTACTGGAGGTAAGCCCGAGTCCTCACCCCATTCGGCTGCGGCTGCCTCTGTGATTTCTCAAGATGGCCGCTATGTCATCGTCACTTTATCGCATCAACTCCGGGTTTACTTCATATCGACCCGTCAGTGCATTCGCTCGATAGACATGGATCTTGCATACTTGGTAGACATCAAGATTGACCCGTCAAATCCAAGTCAGGTGCTTATCTTCAAGAGCTACGGTGAAGTGATCACAGTCAACTGGAAGGAGAAACATGTTGATCCAATCGTACAAAAGACTGCCCTTGACCTTGAAGCACCTCTCCTTCTGGTTATCTCTATTCACAACGGCTTTTACTATGTGATTACTGGTAATAAGTCCAAGAAGACTGGTACACCACTTCGTTACATTGAAAAAATCAGCATTCAACAAAGGTTCCAGTTGGCCCAGATCGATAACTCGATCCACTGGGCCGTGTCGTTGGACACCACGAAAGTGGTTTTTGTTACAAGCGACCACGAGGTTCACTTGTACGATTTCAACTACCTAGACGACTCGACAACAGCAGAAACCTTGGGGTTCCCTTACAAGTCTGCCATCACATCGCTCGCAGTATCCAACGACTCCATAATAGCAATTGGTACATCCCTGGGTGTTATACAAGTGGTCTACGGTGGTTTAGAAATTGAAAAGCCTCAGCGTATACTTAAATGGCACGTTGATAATGTTCGTGCTTTGCACTTTTCATCAGATAACAACTACTTGTTATCGGGTGGTGTTGAAAAAGTATTAGTGTTATGGCAGTTGGATACTGACAAGACTCAGTTCTTGCCTCGTTTGAATGGTAGCATTGAAAAAATCTCCCTTGACACTAATAAGAACGATTTATACACCTTGTTGTTGAAGGTCTCTCCTGAGGAAGAAAACCACGAAGTGTTGGTGTTATCTGCGGTTGACTTGGTGTCTAGGTTATCTGTCAATACCATCCGTCCAAAGTTTGCCAGTCCTTTGAAATCAACTTTGACAAAGGCAAAGAAGAGATACTCCAAACTGCCAGACTCGTTTGACAAGTCCAAGTTAAGAAACGATTATTCGTGTCTTTTTGAGATACACCCAAAGACCAAGCACGCATACTTCCCTAATAATTCCGTGATTCAAGCATACGATTTAGTCAAGAATGAACAAGCGTTCGTTCAGAATGCTGCTCCATTGTTGACTACCGGTAAGGTACGTTCCGAAACTAAATTGATTGACCCAGACATCTCGCTTCTTTCATTCACTCACGACGGTGAATGGATGTGTACTTATGACACCATATCTACCTCTGAAATTGACAATTTATTGTCAAAGAACGATACTCAGTATGCCTTGAAGTTTTGGAAGTTCATCGAACTGACCAAAGGTGATAACGTGAATGCTCAGAACAAAACTGGTTATTGGGAACTTACGACCAAAATCATTGATCCTCACGGCAATTCTAACCCTATTTTGGCAGTGATACCAGCCCCTACCACTTACCATGGTGGAATTGCCTTTTTAACTGCCGATAATAAAGGTGGGTTAAGAACTTGGAGACCAAGAATTCCCAAGGAAATATACCAGCAGGTCAAGAATGGCCAAAAGTTGCAACAGACCGCATGGACTTTGCGTAGATCAAGACCCTCGGGTGTTTTGGTGTCGTCCTCAGTTGATATATGTTGGTCAGAAGATAACTCTATTATCTTCTTAGCTCACGAATCAAGCATTGTTGCCATCGATGCATCAACTCTTACTGAGATTCCTAATACAGTACCATCCCTTTCTGGTTCTCCAATCAGATCATTGCTGATCTTGGACAATAAGTTGATCGTGTTGTCTAAAACGAGAATTTCGGCATACAACTTACTCAGTGGTGAACTAACTGAATTGGTTGCCAAGGTCAATACCACTAGTGGGGCAAAAAACACCATTGCCATTGACCCTATTAACAAGTTGGTGTGTCTTGTTGTCAACTACTATGAAACTGAGGCAGATGAGGTAGACTTGAGCCTTCGGTCGAAAATATTGGTCTTTAAGCCAGACCAATTGAAGCCTATTCATGTTTCTCAACACAACACTGCCATTGCTGCTGTTCGTCACTTTAATTCGTCATTTGTATTCGTTGATTTGGACACCAGAGTAGGGATTTTACAACCTTCAACTCCTACTGGATCATCATTATTTGAGTCCAATGGCGCTGTGATCAATAGTTTGGCTGAAGACATGTCGAGCATGTTACTCAATGCTCAGGCAACAGCTGACCTCATTAATAACAGGAGTCTCCCTGCTGACACCCTACCCCAATCACAAATCAATGTTGATGGCATGGTGCAATCTCATAGAGTCATTGACATTCACACCCTTCAGCCAATATTTGAGAACACCGAAGGCATTCTGATTGATACTCTCTTTGACCGTATCATTAAGGTGATCAAGTAAAGATCAAAATATGTACCATACTTCACTAAAATATATAAGATTCAGAAATATATAGAAAGGCTTTATTATTTACACTAGACAAGGGTTAGTTCCAACTAAAAATTGAGAGCTTCTTGCCGTCATTGTCTTGGCCATATTGGTTAGGTTTGGTCCTTTGAATTGCCAAGACACCTTCGATCTTATTCAATGCATTCTCTAAGAGATCCTTCCGTTCTTGCAACTCAATATGTTTCTTGATCTTAGGGTCCTCCTTAGCAAACTTCTCGATTTCCTCTTTGCTTAGGTTGTTAAAGAATTTAATATCAAGTTCACGTGGGAAGTTGTAGTAAAAGTCACTTAAAAGTTCCACATTCAAGAACAATATAGCGGTAGAAGAAATCTTGGTGGCCACAGCATCCAAGAATATCTCGGGACATTGATATTTGTTTTCCTTCTTCTTGCACTTCTTGGAATTTTTGACAAACAGATACCTCATCTTCAAAAGGGATAATCTATCTTTCAAAAAAATAGCATCTTGCCCTCTCAGAATCAAGGTTGGGGAGAATCCCAACGCTTCGTTGGAGCTTAAGTCAATGTCAACTGTTTGTTGCTGGTTCAATTTTTCCAAGTAAGTCATTACTTGTTGTAACTTTCTCCCGCCAATCAGCTTCTTTAACGCACTGTACATCTCATCACATTGTCTCATTTCTTCCTTCAATAAACAGACTGCATTATCCTTGGATGCTTGCCATTCTCTGTCTTCAAGTTCTATTTCATATTTGTAAGGCTTGATACAGTTTTCAACTTGATCGGCTGTTGAAAAGTACTTTGCAGACAAAACAGATTTTGCAGCATCCTTGACAGCTGTCTTAGCCATAGGATGATTTTTTAAGTTAGTATTATCCACAAGATTTTCCACTTCGGTCATCAAAGCATTCGTAACCAAACTAGTGGAAAGTCTACCAACTCCTAACTTGGTCAATGAGCTCGAAGTCAAATCTAATTTCTTGTGCCAGTATATATCATCATCGATGTTAACAATCTGTGACAACTCTCTCAAATCTGGTTCAATAGATACATTCTTGTTGTTCTTTAAACTGAATGGTTTATTCCAATACCTTTCAGCTAATAGTTCTAATACTTTTTGGTCTAATTCATTCTTCAACAATGCTTTTAATTCTCGACGAGAAAACTGATGACTCAACTCCTTGGTAGCCAACTTTAATGCATCAATGTTATTAGCCAAATACATCTGAGGTGTTAACGGTCTGTCATTGAATTCAACCTTAAATTGGTACGATGTTTCTTCCAATTCCTGCTGAATAGCAATGTGCGTTGGTCTCAAAGATGCACCCATTGATCTTTCCAATACCTTCATTAATTTTTTCTTCAAATTTCTGGTACCAGTTGTTGTACCATTGAACTCTGTTCTGTGTTCCTTGAAGTAGTTGTGTTCAAAGTTTTGTTGGGCAACAAAGGACTGATACCCGGAAATAGCCTTTCTGGAAAATAGACCACCTTTTCCACTGGATGAGGATGGCGCTTTAGTAATAACACCAACGTAGCCCATACGAAGAGGATACTTTCTGTTCGTTAAGATCTTTGTCGCTTTTTCTGGATCAACCAAATCCACCTTGGTCACAACACCAATAGTTCTTTCACCTCTAGGGTCAGCCAATCTAGAAGCTCTTAATGCTGCTGAGTTGGCTAAATCAACGTCAGCAGCTGAGATTGCTAAAATAATGTTTGGAGCTTCAAGATATCTGTTACAAAGCAGTCTAATTCTCTGCTTCAACTCCACGGGCTGGTCAGCGGCCTCCACTTGAATGTAACCTGGCAAATCAACCAAACTCAAGTCTGGTACCTTTGGCGATCTAATCGTAATTTGGATTGGATCATTGGAAATACACTCGTGCTCTGGGACAGCCATATTAAGATCAAACAAGACTTTTTGAACTTGCTGGAAATCCGTCATATTATACATCTTCAAAGCTGGAAATTCAGCAACTTCTGCGGCTGCGTCAGGGGTATTAATCAAGGTCAATTCAATAGGTCTTCTAGTGACCATGTTAGAACCTTTTGGTAAAAATTCTTGTCCAACGATACTTTCAAGAACAGAAGATTTACCACTCGATTGCGAACCAATAACCACAATGGATGGTAACCTTAAGGAATCATGGTCGATAGAGGATAGTAAATTTCTGATTTCAATCATTTGTCGTGTTAAATTCAACATCTCATCATCAGTTTCATCATTTTCAAAATCATCGTCGTCATCCTCTTCGATCAATGTCTCCTGTTCGTCTTGTTCTTCATCTTCCTCATTAAGAGTCGATTCTTCGTCTTCATCGGAGCTAAATCCGACAGCCGCAGCAGTGGCACCAACAGCAGTAGCAGTGTCACCGTTTCCACCACTACCACTACTTTCACCCCCGTTACCGTTGGGGCTAAGGGGTGAGCTTTCGGCGTTCATTCCTTTAAAAAAGTCACCAGTCTTATCAAAGAATCCCTGCGTGACATCCTTAAATGCCGACAACCGATCCTGGGTAAATGAGGATGCCTGCTCCACCTTATATGCCACATATGATCCACCTGCAGCTAACGTTCCACCCACATAAGTTGAACCTCTGGCAATAGCCTTAATAAAACTTAGATTACGTGTTTTGGTTATACTGACAGGAAGCGGTTTTTTGGATGTTATTGCAAGGGGCCGTGCAATATTTGAAAAGTATTGTTGTGAGACCCTCAATGCCGGATACCTAATCATAGGCCCAGCAATTCTGGCTCGAAACATTTCTATTTATGGTAACAGGGTTTGGATTTTTATTTATTGTATGATCTAGTCAAATGTCTAGTGGCGCTCAGAACCTGCATATTCATGACAACCTCAGGTCACTTTATTGAGCGAGCTACTCTCTCTGTTATTAAACGATCGCAGAAATTGTGCAGACAAAAAAATAAATGCCCCCTGCCAGAATTGAACTAGCGACCTTTGCATTACAAGTGCAACGCTCTACCACTAAGCTAAAGGGGCTCTTTTTTATTTGTAGTTCTATGAACGTGACTTTGTCATAAATAAAATAGTATGTCAGACCCTGTCTTAAAGTATGCTTTTTTAATCAAATATACTACTGACCTTTCTTTATAGTTTAGAATTCTTCCCCTCTTGTTGGCTGAGCAATGATTTGAAATAGGGAAAACTCATTTGTTCTGTCATAGAATATTCGTAATTTTGTCAGGAAATTACAAAATATTATTAAATTTAGGAGACATTACTAACAATTAGGAAGAGAGTGATGATGAAATAAAGTATTACTTTTTCTTCAAAGATGAGGGTAAAAAAGTTTCCCAATTCTATTACTATCATAAGATAAGCTTGGAAATGAAATATTGTGACCACAAACAAGACTTTACTCATATTGTACATGAAAATTCCCAACCTGCCAAGTTGTGGCGGTCCTGATGTTTTTCTTAGCCCTCCGAGCCATATAAAGGAATCGCAGTGAGGCTTATTGAGTAAGTGTGAAATTTTAAACAAGTGTAGCATGCCGTTCCAAATGTACTAAAAACGGAACTAAATTAGACTCTTAAATTGTAAACAAGAAAGATGGAAGTTAAATTAAAACTGCGGTCGTCAGGCGTGCAGCCGAATCATGCAAGGGGATTATATGAGAAAGAAGATGTGACGTAAAAGTGGAAAGACTAATCATGGTAGAAGCTAACCGGAGAATACGGTTTATGGATCTTTATGGACAACTATGGGACTACATGATCAAGCTAATCATCCCAAAAAAAAGCATCATTTGGGATGTACCGGCTGGACACTCCGTGGTTGCGAACCACATCGTTTCATGTTGACGTTACCTGCTGATGCGCTTAAAACGGCAACCGGAACAAAACAACAGCGAGCAGATTACAAGAAAAGTAGGTCACTTTCAGCATGTAGCAACTGTCGACACCTACGTATATCGTAAATAAACAAGCTTCGTAGTCCAACCATAGTTAACCTTGGATTATACTCTGATAAGAAAATTTCCAGCAAACAACTTGTTCAGAAAGATCCGGGCCCAGAATCAGATGACTCTTCGCATACATAAAAAAAAGAAATAGTCTATTCATCCTTTTCTCCATGTCCCCTATTAAGATGAACAATCGGTTAAATTCAGTTAAGATAAACTGCGGATTTACCTGATACGGTTCTTCCGTTATACAATATGACATGCTTTGGGCGGAGCTTTTTTTGAGGGCTATGCAGCAAGTGTCGGCAATATAAATAGTTCCAGATCCCACCTGAATTGCAGCCATATTTTTTTACGAAGTATATATATCCGATCTTTCCCACCCAGATGAGATAGCGTCTCCAATATGATAAAACTTGTTGTGCCGTCAACAATATACAAGGAAGATATGGTAGCAGGCTACCAAACCAAGAAAGTTTCTCCAAGCCGACGTATAGCGTTGATGAAAGCAATTCACAAAATATCCAAAATTTTAAAAAGGAGTTCCAAACCACAAATAGTTGCTGGCAAGCCAGCTGCTGATAAGTTTGTAATTTCCTCTGATCTCCCAACAAACTGTCCATCATACTCAGAAGCCGTCAAGACGAGCGAAGGAGTTGTGACGGTACCTCCGGTATTCGAAAAGAGTGCCCAAGAATTCATCGAAAAGGCTGCTATTTTACAGCCGATCCCTAATGAAAAACAGGAAATCAAGCAAACCATCAAATACAAGTCTCAGTTGAATGAGCTACGCCAAACACGTATATATTCAGACCCTTCAAATACTGTATCATTGATAATTTCAACAAAAGAGATATTGGAATACGAAAGAAACCAGTTTTCCAACTACAGACTACTTCTGTCGCATCCTCAGAATGAATATCTAGTGCTGCAGTTTGATTCCCTACACCAGGAACTTATTCAAAAATCTCATTTATGCAGCACCATATTACAGATTTTCAACTTGATACAATTCTTCATCGTTGTGGTATTTATTATAGAAGCAGGCATGTTAATGTATAAGTGAACTCACTTTAATGATACTTTTAATAAACTAACCTTTATTATTTATCTAATTAGCTCTTGGTGGTTGAGTAAGTCCCTTCTGAAAGAAAGGAGTTGCATTGATAACTTCAAGATAATTGGCAACCAATGGCCATTCCTTAACATCAATTTCCAATCTGCCAGCATAGATGGCCCAGTTAGCAAACGAGAAGTCAGCAATAGAATAGTGGTCACCAACGAGGTAAGGACCGTTACCCTTGTTGCGATTCAAGTATTCTTCAAAAACACCATAAACACGTTTAGTTTCATTTTTAAAACGATCAATAGCGTATGGGATCTTTTCAGGTGCTACTTTAGAGAAATGAGTAGTCTGACCTTGGTTAGGAGAATGCTCAGAAACTTGGAAGAACAAGATTTCGTTCTGAAGGTAGTATTCCTTAGTTCCTGGCTTGTACGAGAACTTGTACTCCTTATCATAAGTATCAGCCAAATATTGCAAAATTGCACCGGTTTGGGAGATGGTAACACCAGTCGAGTCGTCAACAAGTGTTGGAATTCTTCCATTAGGATTCAACTTCAAAAACCAGTCGGATTTCTGTTCTTGCTTTGTAAAATTAATTACCTGAAGATCGTACTTGACTCCCAAGGCTTCAAGGAAGGAGGAAATCTTATAGCCATTTGGTGTAGCGGCAGAATATAATTTTAAAGCTTAGTGTTAGAATAGTTTCAATCATTGGCAATTCCTATGAAGTCAACTTACCAGACATGACAGTGTGATATTAACTAATGAGAAGTATATGTATATTAGCAAGTCGCGAAATCAGCCTCTTTTATAGTAAAGTAGCGAGAATAAAAATGTGCCACAGTTGCCTACAATTGCTACACCACAATACCACCGTCACTACACAGGCACAGGAAACTGCCATACACTTCCATAGTTCAAGATTGTGAGAACCATGGTATTTATGGTTGACATGAGTCAAGGGGTTTTGCTGACAAATAATTAGTAAGCAAGTTGCACAGGCTTAGTTAGGGAGCAATCTCCACTTTTCATTCTAGATATATTTCTTCAGCATGTAATCAAGGCATGTAAGTAATATATTACTTTTCCAATCGAAGTACCTTTCAGCCAGATTTTAGATCTTTTCTTCGATAACAACAAATTAAGCAATAAATAATTAAATAAATAAATCACATCACAGGTGAATACATAAATACATACATACAAAAGACATCACGAGGAAACTACTCTCGCCTCATTTTCAATAAGAAACTTTCGCATCTGAGACAAGCTACCACTTAACTTTTTGAAGATAGCAACTTTAATGTTAACATCGAATAAGTAATTCAAAACGGCCTCACCAACTGATAAAATGTAGAGTGATTTTTCTAGACTGTAATTGTTTTCTCCACCAGTAAAATACTGCTCCATCTTTCCAACTCCTCCAAACTCCACATACTTAGCTTTGAGACTATTCTCTAATTTGTCCAACAACTTCAACGTCATGCTGAACCGATGGTTGAGCTCAAACAATAAATTCTGCAGCTCTCCATTGTTCTGTGTCATATTATTGTTGTTCTTCTTCAAGACATAAATTGAAAAGACAGATAGGATCGTGAAAACATGGAAAAGCATCTGAGAATGAATTGATATAGTGGAGTTGTCAAACTCCTCATATATCCGTAAATTAATAAACTTTTCAAATGCCATCAACGTATTATCACTGTTCTGACCGGCAGAAGCTTCACGATTTTCAACCAACAAGGTATTCAAAGTTTCATCATAATCATCTCCTCCATTACCAACAGAATTTAAGAAACCAAAATCAGTACTAAAGATAGATGCCGAATTGCCATTATTGTTTTTCTCAGAAGCATCTTCTGATTTAAACATAACTAGTTTGATGATCATTAAGCAGCAGTCAACAATTCTCAAGAAATCATAGTCATTGATATTACTACCAGATCCAGGACCATTGCTTAGCAACATTTTGTTATAATTCTTAGTAAGCTCATCAAAGTTGCGTAACCAGCTCTGTTCCTTAACTAACTTGAAATCTATCAATGTAGAAATCTTGACAAAGTTTACCACTAAAGCATAATCTAACTTTTCAAAATCCGAATGCCGATTGTCTCTAGAGTTTCCATTAAACTCCGACAAAAACTGTGTCAAGCTATCTAATTTAGCCAACACATCAACATTCCTCATTTCCTGATATTGGTTCAACTCAAATAAACCATGAACAAGACATGTGAATCCATACTTACTCAAGCATTTTAATGGTTCGCTCACAAGAGCATTATCAAGATTCATCTTAGTTATATTCAAGAGCAAATCTTTGAATACAATTGGACTGCCACTCAAGTAATGATCAAGAGATAAGTTGTTCCCTGAACTATTGTATTCTTGGAACTCTTGATATGATTTGAAGCTCCAAAGTAACTCGTCATTCTTACTTGGTGCAGGTAAATTATTCAACTCATTGATACTTAACGTCAACGGAACATTATAAGTCATGAGTAAAAAGTTAGTCAAACGGTAAATCATAAATACTATCCTTGTCTGTGATTGAATGTTCAAATTGTTTTTGAATTTAATCTCATCATTACTATTGTTAAACAATGACATTCCATCTTGGTTTCTTTGTCTGTTCATTTTATTGAAACATTCTTCATCCTCGCCACTAATTGAGAACAAGATGGTCCGTTTTCTTTTAATTGAGGTCTTTACCAAAGAATTCAAAGCATTGAGTTGCCGGATGACAATATAGACATTGTTCTCATTGTCGGAAAACAAACCATAAACAACAGACAATGTTAACGATTGAATCAACCATAAGGGATTAACCGTAGAAGGGCCATTTTCGTCCTTTGAATTGACTGTACCTTTTCTGCTTTCCAAATAGATATGAATCGTTCTTCTAGAAGCCTCATAGAGATGTTCCGAATCATTCTTATCATTGGCCAACAAGGCACCAATAGTTGCAACTAAAAGCGGCAAACAAACACGAGCGCTTTCATTATTAATATCCTCATTACACGTCATACTCATGATTTCATATTCCGTAAGCTTGGTTGCATGAATAAACGGAAAGTGCGATAAAAATACTTGAACAAATGTGTTCAAATACAATTCCAACTTCTCGTTGGATGGAATCGTTGGTGACATAATTCCACTGATCGGGTACTTACCTAACGACTTATTAATCAAATGACGCAAGTTGCTTGTAAACAACTTATTTTTGGAGTACTTGCTGAATCTCAGTTTGTGAGGGTCAAATTGCAGGAGCAAGTGTTGTTGGCTATGGACCGATTGCTTCTTATCAAGACTTACAGATTTCTCTAAATCAAACAATTGGGCAGGGTCCAACGTACTTGAAGGATCAACCATCTGATTTCCGCTCACTTGAACCAATGGAGAAGGAATGTTGGGTGAATTTGTCTCCATACCGGATGATGAGACTGAAAGACTATCACCATAGAAAGAATAGCCACTTGGCATAAATTTTGCATTGACATCAAACTCAGCTGTTAATTCGTCGATATCATGAAGAAAGTTCATGTCAAAATTCTGTTCATCGTTTTCCAACTTACTTCCTGATTTTGGAGTACCAATCATTTCATCATCGAGTTCTTGTTTAATGGGAGCAAGTGACTTGAAGTAAGGGCGGTGTTGGTTTCGGAAATCGTTAGTCATATTATGCAAGGAATTGGAATCCAACATTGAATCAGGAATATCATAAAAGGAGTAGCCATAGTCGGTAGGTTCTTCCTTGTGCTTGGGAGGAACATTGTTATTCCTCTGTGGGTGTGGGTGTGGGTTAAGAGATGCAACACCCTGTTGAATCTCCTGGTTAGAAATAGTAGCGGTAGGCATCGTATATGAGAGGTTATTAAACGATTCAAATGAAGCCAAGGTATCGGCATTTAATTCTGTATGAGAAATTGAGCCTTGCTGTGAAATCGAGGGAGGTGGTCCGTGAATATTATCCAAGTTAGCTGAAATTGAAGTTTGTCTAAGATCTGTCGCTGTAAGACCATGGGTGTTGATGCCGTCGAGAGATTGACTATTGCCAATAGATAAATCGGGAATGGTAGATATGTTGGATAACCATCCCATGTCTGATTGAGCAGTGGATGGTAGCATTTGTGGAGTGGAAAACTCGACATTTTCACCACTAGGATAAATATCACTAAATTCCGGAATGCCTATCGAATAGTTGGGTCCAGATTGGGCTGAGAAAGAGGCACCTCTTCTATTTTTTGTCGTAAGTTTCTTGCGGTGGTCAAAAACTTGCCGCTGAATAGAGTCTTTTCTTATGGATGGGGATGGAGCCCTTTGTTTGCTGTCAAAGAGATTCAAGTTGAACTCAACCGAGTCAACAGGACGTTTTTGTGACTGTGGAACGGAGCGCTTCGTACGCGGAGGTGATTTTGTATCCTCCTCCATATCTTCATCGCCTTCATCATCCAACTCGTCGTCATTGTCATTATTGTTGTTTCCATTTGCCCTCTTGATTGATTTTCTTCTTAAACGAGTAATGGCGTCAGAGCAGCCTGCGTGGAGTTTCTGCGCGTGTCTGAGAAGCAAGTCGCGACGGGAGAACTTACGTTGACAAACACCACAGCTAAATGGCTTTTCTTTCGTGTGGGATCGTTCGTGTCTGCGCAAGTGTTCCAACCGGGCAAATGCTCTGGTACATACTTGACAAACAAAGAGACGAGGCTTTCCGCTCGGAGTTGTTCCATAAGCAGTAAATTCAAGTGGGACGTTCTTTTTGCCCTTATGTAGATGCTCTCCGGGCGATTCGGACATAGAAATATCCATTGGAGTAGACATGTTGGTGTGTGAGGACGGCACTTTTTGTGGGGATAAGGAGGGGGAAATTTGAGTTGGTGAATGACCAGTAGTGAGATGTGCTCTATTGTGGTTTGATCGAAGCTGTGAAAAATTGGTTATTGAATGTGGAGTTGTGTCTACTGTAAAGAAGGAATGGAGCTTAGATTGAGAAAGCATTTACACAAGCCATGGAAATAAAAATTGGCGACACAAAACCGGACACACAGAAAAAAGGCACTTGATTGAGTCAAAAAAAAAGTTCGACTTAGAATGTGGGGCAGGATAATGCCTGGGTGTCGACAGTTTAGTAGGAAAAACTTAGTTTATATTTTTGTTAGCTGTGAAGACGGTACAGTCACAATATATTGTAATTGATTGAATGTAGTACGGAAAAAGAATTAAAGATCTCCAATAATTTTTAAAAGTAGGTGGGCAGTGGCGGCTATTTAAAGTAAAGCCAATATTCGGAGTTGGTTAAATCTTAAGGAGCAGAAAAAACAGCAAATAGCTTCTGTTATATTTTAGTTAAAAATGAAAAATAGGTTTCAAAACAGTTACGGGGCACTATATACTCCGAGGTCCATTTTTTTCTTTTTGGCCTAGTCTTCGAGATCTAAGTCCACGTACATGAAACAATAGGTTAACGCGCCTTGATGTCCCGACTGGGTGCTTCGGCGCCAATTAAATGACCCTGGAGATCCGTTCGCACTGCCCGGCAGGATTACATTTTGTGGGGTAAATTCCTAACCCAACTAATTTGGATTATGTAAGACAAGGACGCCGAAGTACCCCACCTACTCGTTTGGTCTATACGATGAAAGCGAAGTTTGGGTAAAGACCCAAAGAAAGACATTTAGTAGGAATCGTGTCTTCGGTGGGTCCTGGGGATTTCAGGGCTTCACTACCAGCAAAAGAAAGATGGGATATAGTGGGAGAGAACGAAGACCTGCAGATGTTAAGGTTTGGCCAAAACCACATGCAGCACGAACTTCGAGAAATATAACGTTCCATTCATTGGATACAACTTGTAGTCTGAAGACCAATAAAAAGGTTACTATGAAAAGTTTCTCATTGGTCAGGCTTCTCTTTTTCGTATTTTCTCATGTCTCTGGTTTCTTTTGCGTAGATCTCTATCGGGTTATCTGTGGCTAGTCAGGAGGCTCCGGTACCCACGTGACTTGACAACACGAAAATTTTCGGGACAAACCTAGCTATTACTAACCCAACCGACTTTCACACCATGGGCATTATAGAAATCCAATCAGAAGCACAGTTCACAGAGTTGACTAAGGCAGATCATACGAAGTTGATTGCGCTTTATTTCCATGCACCTTGGGCGGAGCCATGTAAGACTATGAACACAGTATTTCAGACTGTGGCAGACTCGAAGGCCAATGACTCCAATATACTTTTCCTTTCCATTAGAGCGGATGACTTATCGGAAATCAGTGAGTTGTTTGAAGTCTCTGCAGTTCCTTACTTTATCTTAATCCGTAACTCCACCATCCTTAAAGAATTATCTGGTGCCGATCCTAAGCAGTTCATCAGCGCGTTGAACCAGTTCTCCAATCCTACTTCAGAAGCTCCAGCTTCCCAACAACCAACCACACAAGTAGCACCAGCTGCAGCACCAACTGCAGCACCTCAGGAAGAATCGAAGGAAGCTCTCAACGAGAGATTAACGAAATTAACTACCGCGGCCCCCATTATGTTGTTCATGAAAGGAACTCCCTCCCTGCCACAGTGTGGCTTTTCGAGACAATTGGTTGCCATCTTGAGAGAACACCAAGTCAGATTTGGTTTCTTTGATATTTTGAAGGACGACTCTGTCAGACAGGGCCTCAAGGAATTCAGTGACTGGCCAACCTTCCCTCAATTGTACATCAGTGGAGAATTCCAAGGTGGCTTGGACATCATAAAGGAAAACATCGAAGAAGATGAACACTTCTTTGACAACGCCTTGACCGCCTGATTAGTATATATGTCATTCTATATTATATTCTACCCTGTGAAATCAACACGTCTAATTCAGGGTCTGACAGGAACCCATCATCATCAGTCTCTATGATACCATCTTGACCTTCATCATCATCGGAATCAATGGGGTCGCTTAGATCGCCGTCGTCCTCATCTGCATTCTCACCACTGATTGCCATCTCGCTCATCTTTGTTTCGAGATCAATCTGAAACTGGTCCCGTTCGTACACGGGAGTCTCATTGCCCTCTTCGACTGGTAACTCGTCATCAGCATATATCTCTTGAAATCTGCCTCCTAATCGATTGTATAGATACCTAGTTTTACCCTGCTTATTGTAAATTAATGGCATGTAATACCCATCAATGAGGTTGAGAGCACTAAATGATGTCTGCAAAAGACTGATGTACCGTTGATGCATTCTGATTTGATTCTGGGTCTTGTTGAACTGTCGAATCATTTTAAAGTGACGTGGGAATTTAATCTTGGATTTATTGGGAATTGACCTTCTTGGAATCTTTCTCAAGCTTAGTCGCGTGGACCTGATTCCTACCTCATTATAACCCACCATGGTATCGTTGATACTTAGATCATCAACAATTTGGCTGGCAATGGCAAGTGGATACTGAGAATCTTGATATATATGATAGTTCTCCAAAATAGAAAGATTTAGCAATGATGAGTTGGTAGTGTTGAATGTGGACAAGACCTTTTCCACTGAGTAATAGTCGGTTTCATCATCCTCCAACCCTTCAAATTCCGACGATGAATACATGATTTTTCCAATCGCATGAAACAAGTTAATCTGGTTTTCTCTGAGGTAGTTCTGGGAAAGTTTCGAGGCAACGTCGATCAACTTGGACGGATCTGCATGCTTGCGGCCACTCACTCGAATATAGCTGTTAGCCCAAAGCTGTAGATTAGATATAGCAGCTCTTACGTCACCAATTTTGATTATAGCATCACAAAAGGAATCTAAAGTGGTTCGAGGGATTTGCTTGAAGCTAGGCTCACTCAGGATGATATGGTTTATGCTCTTGCGCAAATACCTGTTGGCAATGGGGTTGAATTTGATTGTTTTTACTTGTGCAAGATTCAATAACTCCTTAGAAAGAAGAGTATCTGCTGTTAAGTTGTTTTCTATGTTAAAGGAGTAATCACTGGCTCCACTATACTCAATTTCACTTAAACAGAGTACTAGTGGTGGTAACCTTTCACTAAACACCCAATTTCGTAAGCTTTTCCTAAATTTGATAAGCGTATCCTGATGGAAAATATTGGGCAATTCTTCTATTATTATTACTGAAAGATTATTGCCAACCTTATACTTGGAATCATTCAAAAATTCCTCGAATTGATCAGAGTGATTTATTCCCTCAACAGGTCGGTCGATAAACTCAGTCCATTTGGGAATAGGACCACCAAACAGGAAACCATTATTGCTGTTGTGTATCAATTCTTGGGCTAATATCTTGACTGTGGTGGACTTAGAACATCCTGATGGACCAGTTAAAACAAGTAATTTTGTTGAAGATAAGCCACTGATCATCAGTGTCAATTCATCTCGTACCTGTTTTAACTTCTGTGGATTAATGCATAACTCTGCTGACGTTGTTGGTGCGTACTTGTCTATCCACTGACTCGTCTCACCTACTGATTGTTTCAAAGAATTTTGTTTTCGTATTCTCTTAGGCTTGATTTTAATTTCTTCTTCGGTAGTTTCGTCGTCTATTGAGTCATCATCGGTTATTTCTATCGTTTTACTTTGCTTTCTTTTCATGTTACGAACATCTAAAATAGTGGGTAACACTTCATTTTTTTTTGTATATATTACAACTTTTTTTTGATGCAAATATTCCGAGTTCTCTTTTCATCAATAATTTCGTAACGTCATTATACACTTTCTACTGAGCAACTAGCAGCAACTGGAGTAGCGATAGTAGCCACATCATCAGCCAACCATTTCATGCGACTAATTAAATCCTCAAACTCAATCACATTTGTAGAAATCCCCACCATCACTTGATCGTACAGAATCTCAATTGAGTCAGTGAGTGAAGGATACACTTTGATCAACAAGCTACGCTCGCTAGTGTTGTTAAAAATTGCCAATCCAAAGTAATTGTTTCCGTTAAAGGTAAACTGTACCCACGAATTAGATTTGATTTCCTCCAATTGATCTATGTCAACCTTTTTGGGTCTATGCCATTTGCATAAAAAGGTGTTTTCCTTAAAGTTATATAGCACCCCATCCTGTAATCCACACGTCCCATGAAAAGCTCGTGTACATTTTGGATGGGTGCATTGGAAACAGGCACCTTTACTCTCCTTGGTACGGGCATTTTTTTGGCAAACTCCGCATCTTAAAGAACGTTGATTCTTGGTAATACTAGAAATACCCGTAATTATCTCATTATCGTGAGGGCGCGCAATAAATTCAACTTGATTGCGAAACATATTGGAACAGAGCCTATGGACCTTTTCACCTGTATCTGTGTCCAAGAGTTGAAACAAATAACTATACCCAACTGACAAACCAGACAAGTTATTTGGACATAAAGAACACTCATTAACGACTGTATAGTTTTGCTTCTTAAGCTCGCTTCTTGGTATCTCTTCAAGCTTTCTTTTCTTGGGTTTCTTTTTGACTTGTTTTTCGACCTTAGCCCGGTACTCGGCTTCATTTTCGCTTACTGGTGGAGTGACATCCGATTCGTAGTACGGTTTCCCTTCATAACAAGATTTCAATTGCTTAACATTGATACCGACAGAGTCACTGATACACTCACACTTCTTGGTTATCTCACCAATTGGAAACCAATCATCCAAGGCAAAGTTGACAGATTCCGCCAAATTATAGCCATAGTTAAACCCAGCGTGATATCCGTACGGATAGGTGATAACAAACTCGCCCTCGTAGTGGACAATTTTGTTACAGGAAATTCCGTGTTTCTCCAAAAATTGGGGCAGAGCCATGAATGTTTTATGTCTCAAGAATTCAGTACATGAATTGTACTCTTCATCAAACGTATCCTTCATTAATTTGAAAAATTTGTCTTGTTGGTTTTGTGGAATAGAGTACCATTGCTTGGGTGCACCAAAATGGAGGTAGTTTATGGAATACAAGTCTTGGTCCTCCAAATGCCACGCAAAGGTAGCCTTCCATAGCCCCGCGTAAAGATAGGCATCATTAACTCCAGGTAACTTGACGTCCATCAAGTCCAAAATATTGGGAAGTTTGCTCACATTCCAGGTTTTTATAGAGTTGTCAAACAAGGACCCTAGCATATCGGCACCGTACATAGGCTCAGCATAAGTGAGGGTACGCCAGTAATTTTTTTCAAGTTCTTCACACCGCTCGGAATCATATGGTGAGGTATCGATATTATAAAAGGGTACTTTACTTGCAGTATGTTTTTTCTCCGTCTTCTTGAGCCTCGAGACCGGTGGTTGATAATTTGACTTCTCTGATAATTCTTTCCACTGAAATAAATTGAATGAGCGGAGTTTTTCAATATTTTGCAGTACAAATGTACCGGAGGTGACAGAATGGATCTGCTGCACAATGGGGTTCTTGATTCTAACAGACTCTAAATTCGCCCTTTTGTAACATTTAGGTAACTGTTGTGTCCATTCACGGGGTGGAATTATCTTGATTATGCCAGATTGCATACCATATTTATTAACAGCCTTATTGAAACTGTAAAAGTCTTTAAACTGAGACATAGTAGGCTTAAAAACAGGAATTCCACCGCTAAAATAAGCCGGTTCCACCACCAAGTTAGGGTCGTGGACAAATGCATGCAGACTCATGGTTTAAAGAAGCTGGTATGTCATGAGATTTATCGTCTTATCATATTTTTTTCCCTTGAGACTACGGGTAGTAATGCGAAGGTAGCTTTGATCCAAATTTTAGAGGCGAGACAGCGAAATGTTATCAACAGTTATGCCCAAGTGAATCTGAAAAATTAACAACCGTTCAATACTACAAAGCCCAAGAAATTACATAACAATAGATGCATACAATGGCATTCCTTTAGTTTATTTAACACTTTCCGTGAATTGGAACCATCCAGATCACATGACCACGCACCAAAGATGGAACAAACTGGATCAAAAGCATAATCATCTTCCCGATCAAATACAATGGCTGTTCCACGTAAACCAGCGTATAAACCCGCAGAAAGAATTTCCAAAACCAGAGCACTCAATGCCTCGGTTCTTACAGTGCTTTCGTTGCTTTTGGTCGTGCTCTGGGTCTATCATGGACTCTGGGCCCTTCAAGTCATGCTTGACAAGAGGTACGGCACTTTCCTCAATAACTTAGTGTTTGGTCCCGGAACACTTGTATTGGATGCTGCACTCAGTACTAAGTTAGTGTCATATATAAACCAAAAGTTGGTGGAGGACAGAATTGACGCAGACCACAAGAAGTACTGGTGAATTTTGTAAACTAATAAACAGTCTTGGTACAACATATCCCCATTTCATCTGCGTATTTTTCCAACACATCCATCTCAAGAACATGACCTTGATCTGAAAGCCACTTCTTTAGTTGCTCAAGGTTGAGAGGCTCAAAACTCAAGACTTTTTCGTACCAAAAATTGCTTTGTCTGATAACTTCATTAAGCTTAGCATGTATTCGATCACGTATCTCTTCTGGTTGACTGAGTGATGCTTCTGGTGATTGATGCAAAAACTGACTCGTTTGTGAGAGAATTGAAATCATCTTCTCTCGACTTTTTGCCGGCTTCATGTCCCATGCACCCAATGTCTCTCGGAGTTCAGTTGTAGTAAGTTTTGTGAAATCAGTCGATTCAAGTTGTATGCTTTCATCTTCAGAATTTAGTTCTTGGTGGCTTATACTAGGACTTGACGGTACTTGTAGCACCAGAGTATTACCTATTGCTATCAATTCTTCAGTGTTATCTTGCTCCACTTCCCGCGTGATCTCAATAACACTAACTTCTTGGCAATCATCCTCCGAATCAGCCACTTCCTCATCAGAATCAATTAATATAGGTTTTGTTTCAATGTGACGGACCTTGAATTTTTGATCATCACGTTCGTAATCTCTGATTTGTACATCACTCTGTATCTCAACTATTGTGGTATGTAGGAGCTTCCGTTTATTGGTCCGGTTTCGAATAGGTATGGAAGACTCTACACGGCTTAATGCAGTAGAAAATTCCTCACCATCAGATGAAAGCACCATTTCTTGCTCTTCTGGAATTTTTACCGGTGTGAAGTCTACTGGACTTGTCTTCTCAGGTAGGATCTTGGATTTCTTGGTTGGGGTTTTAAATGGGCTGCCCTGTGAAATGCTGATAACTTTAACAGGTGATTCATCCTGTTTCCTAGGACTATCTACAACCTGTGCGAATGGGAAGCTCTGAAAGGATATTACTGGATCAAAACTTTCCTGCTGATGTGACGCTTCTTCTGTGAAACGGGTATCTGGAATATCCTTTGCGATTAGTTCCTCTATCTCAGAATCCGAATCCAGTACAATGTCTATTTCTTCTTCCTTGATGTTATCTTTCTCTATCCTTTGGGCTTGTCTTGGTGCTGCTTCATTTTGGGAGAGAACAAACACAAGTGGCGTGTCTTCCTGGAACGAATCGTCTTCCAATAGTGATTTATTTTCCATTTGTTCTTCCGACAAGTCATATAACCATTTTAAATCATCATTTGTCAAACTAACATCTGGATATGAAGATGCTTGGGACCATACCGACTCTTCTTCTATTTTATACTTATTAATTCGATCAGTAATTCGCTTTAAGTTGGTCTTGCCTGAGCGAGAAAGATCGGGAAACCGTAGTTTTATGCTCTTCAATATATATGCCCATTCATCTTTGGTGAAAATCTGACCCTGTGATGCGGGCATTAGTTTGACCACATCTTCTGCACCATTTATTCGAGCGAGAAAGTCGTCAATCTTGGTTTGGTCACCACCAAAGTATGCTAGTTTATGGTTCGAATAAGTTTCGCGTACAATGCTATTGATAGTTTGGTTTTTGCGGGACTTGGGCTTCGTCTGGCGCTGAATCGGACGCGTCTGCTCAACGTGGTTCAGTGGTGTTAATTTGTGGTTCTTGAACTGGCCCAAAACAGCGATTTTCTTCCTTGAATACTCCTCTTGCTTTTCCTGCTCCTCAAACTCCTCATGCCTAGCTTGCATCTGTGTCGATGTAAAGAACATGATGCAGTTACGTATGCGAATACCTCAAAATGATATCTACCAACAAAATGGGTGCGAAAATCGATTCAAAAAAATCGTGATATATTGACATACCTATTTAACATATTCATGTTTCATCTCGGGTCTGACATCCCAGTTACTCGTTTTCTTGTTATATACCGCAATGTCCTGGATCGTGTTCTTTAAGATAGTTTTGGTATACTCCTTGAACTCCTTCTTCGACAACTCAACTAATGTTCCGATAGTGAATTCATTGTTCCTTTCAATAAAATTAATCAATCCAGCAACAACTTTCGGTTCCTTAATCGTCTTCTTTTGAGCTATTAATACATTAGGTTCAGTATTGGGAACTCCCACACCAATATCAAATTTAACATTAGTTGCCTCAGGAACTGTAACTGCTTCATCTGTCCAATAGTTTTTAAGTGGATCAATAGGTAATGTAAGTCCTATTGGTGTGACCTTAAGCGAGCTAAAAAATTCATCGTTTGTACCGTCATTCAATTTGCTGATTACAACCAACGAGTGAAATTTCTTAATTACGTTTCTGTCATTATTTTCCACGAAGTCATCTTCATCATCATCTATAGGAGTCACATCTTCTTCATCTTCGTCTTCATCATCAAGATCCTCTCCTTCTTCGTCCTCTTTGTTCCACTCAAGATCGGAATCGTATTCGTAATCAAATCCGGTCAGACTAGTATCAAGAGGATTCGAAGCCTCAAACCGCACCTCTTGGTGACGAGACGAACACCAAGTACCAATATATGGAGGCTTTGAGTTTTCATAAAAATTGATATATTTAATTGGAGAAAGTTTGCCAAGTAACTCGACAATTTGCCTTTCAGTGGTGTTGGGTGAGTTTAATGCTGTAATCACAGTTTCTGGGGTGATGGATTGAAATGCAGGAGATGATGGAGGGGATATTAATAATACCGGGGTTGTTGTGGGTGGTGCCAGTAAGAGATCATTCAATTCTTGCTTGGATTTGTTCAAATCGGATTGAGATAATTGTTTGAACTGGGTCATTGTTACGTTGTTTTGTATGAAAAAGGGTAAAAAGTCCCGCTCATACATTGAGACACAATCATCAACAGGTTCTTCTTGCTGCGGAGTCTTTTTAGGTGATGTAACAACCTTCTTGACTTGAAAAAAGTTCGAAATCCTCAGTTGATTTCGCTCCTTTAATTCCTCTGCCTTTTTCTTTTCGTCTTCAAAACGTTTACGTTCGGCTTCCTTGCGTTCTTTCTCTTCTTCAAGCTTCTTCTTCTTTTCAAGTCGTTCCTGTTCACGTTGCTCCTTATCCTTTTGCTTTTTCAAACGTTCCTCCTCTTTCTTGCGTTCTCTTTCAAGTTTCTCCTCTTCCCTTTTACGTTCTCTTTCAAGTTTCTCCTCTTCCTTTTTGCGTTCTCTCTCGAGCTTCTCCTCTTCAAGCTTCTTTCGCTTCAATTCCTTTTCTTCTTGCTTTTTTATCTTGTCAAGTTCTTTTTGGTGTCTCTCTGCTTCCTTCTTTTTCTCTCTTTCTATTCGTTCCATTTCTTTTTGTTTCTGTTTCTTAATTCTCTCCTCATCCTTTGTGGGCGTCTTTGGTGTTGACGATTCAGTATCAGGGGTAGCCAACTTGATCTTTTTTGTAACTGATGTCTCCTCAAAGGAAGTCCTTCTTTTTCCATCACCAGAGTCAGATATAGGCGATGCCGGGATATTCTCCATTTCTGTGGAAGTGTATTAGGTGATTCAAGAAATTGTTACTTGACGCGTCTTGGTTAGCTCTCGTTAGACGCGCACACAGGAAAAAACTATACCAGGCCAAAAATTAATTTTCTCATGTAGTGTGACCTTATAATGTGTCGTCTACTAATGAAATTTTTCAAATAAACTTTAAATATTACCCTAAAATAAGTATAAGGAGAATTAAAATAGAAAATAATCTAGAATCTCAGACATCTAATAGTTCGGAATTTCCAAATGGAAGAACGGTGTGTCAGTCGAAATGGCTGCAAAATATTCGTTATCAGCTCCATTTTCTAAATCTTCATTCGCTGCAGCAATGTTCACGTATCTCAACTCGCTAAGAACACTCTCATCTTCATAGCTCCCAAAACCAGCGCTCATTAAGCCTCTTCTGATCCAAGGACTCAAGATTCCCGAGAAATGAAATTCAACCTCACGGTCCGCATACTTGTTGAGTGCCTTTCGCAAATCAACCAACGCCTGGATGGATGTGACATCAATAGAGGCTACAGTAGAGAAATCAAAATGAACAATTTTCAAAATTGGTCTCGTATCCTCTTCTTGCACCGTTTCTTTAGTTGCCTGTTTGATAAATGGCAAGTTCCATCTCAATGGACCAGGATCGTTCCATGGTCTTGATCCAGTACTTGTGTAATTATATGGCTGACCACGTTTGGTGAGTCTCTTCGCTTCATCGCTAACACGATCGATCTGCTTTGAAGAGTTTGGATATGTGAAAGATTCGACAGGTTTGAAGACAATGACACCTGGAGGAGGAGGCTGGATATTTAAACTGGAGTTGATATTTTCCTTTGTTAACGGAACCCACTTGGTATGAAATCTGACATTAGGATGTTCTTTCAACAATGATTGAGTAGTTGTCACGGCATTGACATTGACTCTGACTTCACTGTTAACTTTACCTTCATTGCCAGAATTGGTATTCTTGCTAACAACATTATGAATTTCTACTTCTTCAGATGAGTTGGATGAAGTAGAGTCATGACGCTCTTGCTTGATTGAATAGGTGTCGCTTTCCAACTGGTGAATGACGGGGTTAATAACTTCAGCAATTTGAACTCTTCCTAAAAATTGCCCCTTTGGCTTTGCAATTCTGAACAACAAGACAGCAGCAGAAGCAGCAATGGCAAAGTAAACACCAATTTCAATCGAAGCAAAAACAGTGATAATGACAGCAATAATAAAAATACCAGCATCCAATGGAGAAATTCTCCAGAAATCCCATGTAACGTGATAACTTGCAATCAAATCAGAAACAGCATGAATGATAATGGCACATAATGTGGCCTTAGGAATATAGTAGAAACTCAGGGTTAACTCGTATAACGCCAACAACACAACACAACCAGTGAAAATACCAGCAAGAGGAGTTCTAACACCACACTTGGCCTTCAAAGCCGATCTCGAAAAGGATCCAGTTGATGGATAAGCATTAAAAAAAGTGCCAATCAAGTTATTAATACCAATTGCAATGACTTCTTGGTCAGGAACAACCTTATAGTCATTGACTCTTCCAAATGACTTCGAGATGGCAATGTGTTCCAACAACAAGATAATGGTAGAGACGGGGAGTTCTGAAGCAAGGTCATTGTAAATACCTTTTGGTGGATGAAACACACCTACATCTCTCAAACCCCTTGGAACAACGCCAATAACTTGAATAGGAGGTTTGAATTTGTTGTCGGGACCATCAAAGCTTATTCTCTTCGGATGAACGATACCCCAGGAAATGGCAGTAGCAACAATGATGATAATAGCGTTTCTCAATTGTTGTACATAGAAAAACCAGAGCTTGTACTTTGGCCATCTCTTTTGACCAGCTTCAGTGGACCACTTCCATAAGTACAACAAGAAAAGTGGTACTAATCCAAATGCAGCGTTGTGGTTGGTATGTTTCAAGTTCTTAAGCGTATCAATAACAACTCTGTAGGTAGCATTTCTAGTGTTGACCAAAGAATTATAGCCCATTAAACCAGGTACTTGGCCAACAATAATATTGAATGCAGACCCAGACATGAACCCCATAACAGCAGGGACAGAAATAAATTCCAAAATAAATCCCAATCTCAAGACACCGAGACCAGCAGCAATTCCACCACAAACCAATGATAAACTTGTAGCAATTTCTGGTGCTGTGTACTTGTCCTTACCAACCTTGGAGACAACATGTGCCACGACTTTACCAACTTGCTGAGACATAACAGCGACTGGACCGATAGAAACATCTTTAGAAGTCGCAAAGAAAGAATAGATAAAAACACCGACAAACGATGAGTATAAACCATATTGTGGCAACAAACCAGCCAACTGAGCATAAGACATAGACTGAGGAACCAACACGACACCGACAGTGATACCAGCAACCAAGTCTCCATATAACCATCTACCGTTGTAATGTAAAATCCATTGAGCGATAGGGAATAGAGAGATGAGATAGTTTTTTATTTTTGTCAATGGATTAGAAACCAAACTACCACCCCAGTCTATCACGGTAACCTCCGGCTCGATATAAGAGGGGACCACGGTATTTGCATCTGGATGTAACGATTGGTATTGTTGGTTCTGAAATTCAGCAAAATCACTTGATAATTTAGACCGATGACTTGCTATCTCTTCATGGTCAAGTATGTGTCCAACTTCTGATTCTGGTGGGTTGTTAGAGTGTAAATGGTGGATGAACTCTGACATTATTCAGTGATGAAATAAGAATGTTAGAGAAATGCTTCAAATAAATAAGAAAATAATTTCAAGAAAATCTGTATGTCTGTTAATTGTATAACTCTATATTGCCACTTCTTAGTATGTTTGTAATAGAGCAATTTCGATAAACAGGGTTGTGGCACTAGTCTAATGGTTATTATAGGAAATGTTGCAATCAATCCACAATTTGATATTTGCACGTGAGCTGGCTGTGCTGCGGAATGCAACCACAAAATGCCAGGGAAACCTGTCAAATACTAATTAAAAGTCATCGCCACACATTGTCAAGGAAAGATCTACTTCATTACATTGATTACGCCCTAGAACCCTTCAATATGTCGCCTCGCTAACAGACATTGCTCTAATAGATGCAAGTATTTTACAGTTCTCAATAAATCATTTCTGTTAGGTCTTCTCACGTGATAAGTGCCAATAAGTTGCTTAGAATAGTCGTTTGTGCAGAAAAGCTTATTTCTTTTTAGCCCCACGCATCCAAAACATTACCAGTATTTCAAACATGAGGCCAAAGAATAGTCGACATCGTAGATTTCGTAAACGCCTCGTCTCAGATAATGTAGTGTGGAGAAATTAAAATTTTCGTAATACATGAGACTAGGGATCGTCGATGGAATAACTTTTTTCATCGTCAAATGTGATATCCTCTCATTTTTCTTGTATTATAAAGGGGATCTTTCCACTAGCCAGATTCTTCTATCCTCATCTGTTGAATGTGAGGAATGTGCGATTTTCTTGTCTTACATCAAATTGAATTATTTTTTTTTCTCCCAATTATTCACATTTCGTTATAAACCTGTTTAAAATTTGAACTGGAACAACCCCAGACCATCACAATTCAGTAAGCGAAGTTCTATACTTCTGAATAAACAGCTCCTAACCTTATTCGACCCTTCTCATCTTGACGTGCATAAACCTCAAAATATTTTTGCTGAAACAGAAAAAAAAACTGTGGCGCGCTAGATATCTACCTAATAGGTCTCACTCTTTTTTGCAGTCATTATTTTATTTATCTTCTCGTAGAAGGAACTATACAATACCCAATTGTTGTACACCGGCTTGCACTTGCTTTAAATTATCAAGCTCAATTGCATCAACAGCCTTTCTGTACTCTTGTTGCTTGTAACATTGTTCTAAAAAAATCTTGTACTTGACATCCAACAATCTTCTGTCAGGACTCGTCGGACTGTTTGGTACGATACACAGGGCACTTCCAGTCATCTTTTCCATCATCTTCCAAATTTTTGGACGGTTAGTGTCTTGACGATGAGATGAGGCCAATTTCTTGTGTCTCTGTGACACACCTCTTTGAAGTGATTGCTTAGGTCCAAAAGAAAGTGTTTCTTCTTCCTCCTCCTCCTCCTCATCGTCATATTGATTATCTATGTTAACTTCGTCAGTAGGCACTTTAAGTTTAGATGACATAGCAAAGTAATCATCTTGTTCTTCCTTCATAGGAGTCATAGAAGGAATATGATGATGTGAACCTGGGTTGGCATATGCCAACGCACCAATATTGGTACTACTAGCAGTAGCAGATGGAATAGTGTATGGTGACAGAGGACGTTCGATAAGGTTGCTCAAACTGTTTTGTGACTTCTGTGCCGACAAGATCGATGATCTTCTCGATCTGCCTTTGAGACGAACGTGTTCGTTCACTGAGTCTTCAGCAGCAACTGCACCCAAAATGGCAGAACCAAACACAACGGCGGCATCAATGTATCTTGGAATGTAAACCTGTAAACCGGTACAGTCAGCAAGTAATCTCATCAACAAACCATTTCTGCACTGACCACCACTCATGTAAATTGTCTTGATTTCAAGACCACTTTTACCCATCTCTTCAATGATTTGTCTAGTTTGTTGAGCAATGAACTCACAAGCAGAAAGATATTGGATAGCCAAGTCATTAACAGAACAATCCATCGATTGACCGATAATACTTGCTCTCATTCTAGGATCAGCAATAGGAGATCTGTTACCGTGAAAATCACCGTAAAAAAACACATCCTTGGCTAAAGATACCACTGATCTAGCTTCCTTATCCTTGGCCATATTTTCTAAAATTAAATTCAAGTAATCAAACTTGGAAATGTTAGATGCTTCGGCCAACTGCACTAATTCTTGATGTGCAGGGTGGATGGCCAAGACATGAGCCAACAAGGCACCGGTACAAGATTGACCACCTTCAGTTAACCAGTAACCTGGGGACATAACATCCTTGTATGGTCCCCAGACACCGGACACAAAGCATGGTTCACTTTCCATAGCAATATGACAAGTGGAAGTCCCTGCAACGGCTGCTAATCTACCACAAGCGTGAGAAATTGGAGTTTCTGTAGCAGAGTCAGATCCAATGGTTTTTGCACCCACGGTACCAATCCAACCAGCATAGGCGTCAATGACAGCTGAACCAACCACACACTCGGTTGTTAAACCCAACTCTTCGGCAGCGGTAGCAGTCAACTTACCAACAACGTCACCAGCACTCAAGTATTGTCCGTTCTTGCCTGGAATACCTCCCAATCTTCTGAAGTCGTCTTCAACCAATTCTGGCAAGTCGAGCAGTTCCAAGAATTCCTTAGACCAGCCAGTAGTGGAACCTTCAACTCCTGGAGGAACAAAACCTTGCTTACAAACGGCTGAACAGAAAGATCTGGCTTCAGAACCAGTAGCCTTGTGGGTCAAAAAGTCTGGCAAATCATAAAATTTACAGTCTTTGATCCCGTTAGGCAAATGATGCTTCAACCACTTAATTTTTGGTAGTTCCATTTCAATTGACATTTTGCCACCGACGTATTTCAAGCACTTGTCTCCAGTTGCGTTGATGGCATCGGTTTCTTCTTCGGCTCTGTGGTCCATCCAAAGGATTATATTTTCCTTATTGTCAAGGAAATCTGGGCCAACTCCAATAGGCTTATCGGTAGATTCGGATACAACCACGAGCGAACAAGTGGCATCGAAGCCGATCCCAAACACCTCCGAGGGATCGACCCCAGAGTCGTGCAAGCATGTTTTGACACAGTAGCAGATAGCGTTCCAAATTTCGGTACTGGACTGAGTGATATGGTTAGCCCTCAATTCGTGTCTGGTAATTGGTCTTTCGGCCAAACCCAAAATAATCCCATTGGTATCAGTGACACATGCTCTGGCCGAGCCCGTACCGACATCAACTCCGACATAATAAACGTTTGGATGTGGAGGGGCGAGTTGATTGAAGAATGAAGAACCGCCTCCGGAAATATTTGTATGTGATCTACGGAAAGCCATTACCAATTATGTTTGTTAAATATACTACAAAAAGAAGGGTTGTGTTGGGTTCCTTTTATAACTTTGCATAGATAAACAGCAACATGTTTGCATGCAGGCCATTTCATGGGGAACAACCTTCGGGAAGATTATAGTGGTGAGGTACGGGCGGAAAGCCGGAAAAGCGTGAATACAGGGGAAACAATTAGTGCAAAGAGACTTATTAAAAATATTGTCAGATTGTTAGAAGCTAGATCTCTACACGATACTCAGCTACACATGTGTATACTATTTTATGACAATTTAAACCCAATTTTCCGGTGAAAAATGCTTCTGAAGATGGTCATTAGAAGTAAAAAAGAAAAACTTGGAGGCTGCACCAAGCCTCAGACGCGACCCATATAAACTTACCGAAAATTAAAACGGCTAAATCGAGCGGATGTATAGTGAGGGTGTGCCCAACGTTTGGGTCTGAAACCGTTGAGACCAGACAGAAGAAAAAAAAAGACACATACATGGTTGGAGGCAGTTCTCGAACGGTTACTCCAGGCACATTATTGGTCCATAACATCTATCATTATTCATAATCTAATATACACTCTATAATGACATCGTGTACCTCATTTCACGACATATACCGACTAAGATTGCCTAGTTTTTGAGGGGAGGATACTTCCCCACAACCTCTACCAAGAAGTCAAATTGCTCCGTACTTTCAATGGCTGCGCGTACATGTGACGCACTGATACGTTTCACACCCTGTTTCTTGGTTTCCACAATCGAAGCCACCACCAAATTTGCCATAAAAATTTCCAATGCTCTGCCGACTATTATCGGCGTCGCTTGAGCAACTTTACCAATCTCATCGTCACTCTGCATAATTTTCTTTATACGTGCAGCTGGGAAGTGCGTTTTTATTTTCTCAAAACTATTGAGTATTGCAAGTTGAGGAACCTTCTTGTCATTTTCAGTGTCTGCTTCTGGCTCCGGCTGATAGTTGTAACTGTAGTCGTCGTCTTTGTTGATCAACTGACTAAGATCCGACATTATGTAATCAATCAAACAACAGAAAAATAATTTAGTCGTGTACGAATCGCTATGCTATATTCTGATGGTTGTTTTTTTCTGGGATACTACGTATTTAAATAAATGGCGTCACTGGGTGTTTTCAAAAAAATAATAGTCGTGGGCAAACCTTATGAAACGAGTGTCGTGTTCTTATTGGCTAAATTTTAGGTAATGTTGTTCCACCTTTTGGTCCGATGGCACAACCACTCTGACACTCAGTGTAATTATTCACAATAATGATGAGCCAACACAACCCGTCTTCGTATTGTATAGAATTAAGTTGACCTTTTCTCTTGTAAGAAGTTTTAATTCTTAATATAGAATTAAGCTCAAAAATTTTGAAAAAAAATGCCTTCAGCCAGATTCGAACTGACGATCTCCTCATTACTAGTGAGGTGCCTTACCAACTTGGCCATAAAGGCTGTTATTGTATTTAAAAGATAAGGGATAACATTATATCCAAACATAAAATAGATATTAACTCTTCAGGACAAGTTATTATGATATAGGGATTATTGTATATATGAATTGGTAAATTCCAATACAATGTGCTTTATATTGCACCTTTTTCTTTGAACTTGAAAGTAATAAAAATGTAAGGTGACGATTGAAAGTTAAAATTAAGTAATAACAATGCTTTATGTAACTGGCGGGAACACTGTGATGTGCATCTAGTTAAACCAACAAAACACATGTCAGACAAAAGACGTTCTATTACATGTTGAATACAGAAAATCAAACTCAATTCGTTGGATTTCTTTTAATCTATAGATGAAAAAAGAGGCGTAGCTTCTTATTGTATTAAGCCTTCCTCCCAAACGAATTTGCCGTCAACCGAAAATGCTACTAAAAAGTGCCAGAACGTTCATCACTGAAAAGTGTGAACACATCGATGAATTCATACGGCCCTTTAATCTTTAATCAACTGAAAGCCGAATAAAGTCTGTGTACATAATATTTCTGAACTTCTTTGATTGGGCTATGCAGCATCAAGTGTGAAAATGACTTGCGAAACGTGGAGAAGATTACTGATAAACAAGATAAAATATTGACGCCACGTGGGTGCAAACCGAAAAGTACATCTGCAGACCCGTAACTTAATCGAGACAATCACAGAATTGGAACACGGCTGATTCCCAATTGGGAATTAGTCTTAAACCATTGATATATCAGTACAAGATCACTTTCTTGTTTTCACTAGTTCAGTTAGTGTAAGTCCCAACATTTGTGAAATAGATATTAAAGCGGCGCCTAAATCCCTAGTATCTGCTAATTTACCCACGTTCCTCTGAAAATGTCTGCCATTTTCTCGTCCTACAATGAGATCTTGGCAGTTTTCGCAACCAAGCTTTTTTTCAACTTGTCGCTTACTTAGAGACAGAAATCGAGATTACTACCATCCGATGTAATATAAATAGGAAGAATTGCTCTTGAATGCTACTAGAGCAAACAAAAATCACTAATCACTTCAACTAAAATATGGCAGCTTTACACCAGTTTGATTATATTTTCGCCATCGCGATGATTTTTGCGTTCTTAGACGCTTGGAATATTGGTGCCAATGACGTTGCCAACTCCTTCGCTTCCTCTGTGTCGTCAAGATCATTAAAATACTGGCAAGCCATGATTTTGGCTGCTATTTGTGAATTTCTTGGTGCTGTTTTGGTTGGTTCTCGTGTCTCTGATACCATTAGAAACAAGATTGTCGATGTTACCGTTTTTCAGGATGAACCTGCTGCTCTTATGTTAACCATGGCTTGTGCTTTAGTTGGTTCATCAACTTGGTTAACTATTGCTACCAAGATTGGTATGCCTGTTTCTACAACTCATTCTATTGTTGGAGCTGTAATCGGTTCTGCCATTGCTGCAAAAGGTGGTAATAATATTCGTTGGGGATGGAACGGAGTAGCTCAAATTATTGCTTCGTGGTTTATTGCACCAGTTTTGGCTGGTTGTTTTGCTTCCATTGTCTTCTTATTCTCTAAGTACGCTGTCTTGGAAGTTACTCCATTTGAAACTTCCATGAGAAACGCTCTTATTTTGGTTCCAGTCCTTGTGTTTGCTGCTTTTTCCATTTTGACTATGTTAATTGTCTGGAAGGGGTCTCCAAAATTAGGGTTGGGTAACTTGTCACCAAACACCATTGCTGCCGCTATCTTGGGTGTTGGTGCAGTTGCTCTTGTCCTTTATATGTTGATCTTATACCCATACTACAGAAGAAAATTGGTACACAACGATTGGACTCTCAAATGGTACGACATTGTTAAAGGTCCCATGTACTGGTTCAAGTCAACTGACAACATTCCACCAATGCCAGAAGGCCACAAGTTAACCATCGATTATTATGCTGGTAGGCGTTATGATGAAAATGGTAACTTTGTTGACGAGGATGGTAACATTACACATAGCTCGGTCCGCACCAAGGTTGATCCTGAACACTCTGACATTGATCAGAAGGAGCTGATTGTCAATGTTAATATTGCCAATATTGATACAACCTCTGTTGGTGCTACCGAGACAGCTAAGTCTACCAGAGAAATTTGGTGGGCTAAATTTAAGCAAGGACCTAAGTCCTGGCCTGCTCTTTTGTGGGCCATGTTTTTGCATGGATTCAACTACGATATTATTGCTTCCCAAACACAATCCACTGATATGTTAAGCGGTGACTTAAAACGGATGCACGGTTCCTCCAAATACTACGATAACAAAATTGAATTTTTGTATTCTTTATTGCAAGGTATTACCGCCGCTACTATGTCCTTTGCACACGGAGCCAACGATATCGCTAATGCTACCGGCCCATTATCAACTGTATACATTGTATGGTCCACCAATACAGTTGGTAAAAAAGCCGATGTCCCAACCTGGGTCTTGTGTTACGCTGCTGCAGCATTGGTGATTGGATGTTGGACTTTTGGTTACAGAATTATGGGAAATTTGGGTAACAAGTTAATTTTGCAATCACCTTCAAGAGGATTCTCAATCGAATTGGGAGCTGCCATCACAACTGTGATGGCTACACAACTTGCAATTCCTGTTTCCACTACCCAGTCGGCCGTTGGTGCTACTGTTTTTGTTGGGTTGTGTAACCGAGAATTGAAGTCAGTCAACTGGAGAATGGTTATCTGGTGTTACTTGGGTTGGATTATTACTTTGCCAACTGCTGGCTTGATTGCTGGTCTTATCAATGCCATTATAATTCATGCTCCTCGTCTTGGGGTTCAATACCAATTAACTTAGACGTTTTATTTAGTGATTAATTTGAAAATTGAATTTTGCAACAATTCATACCTTTTTTTGTCCAACGTTCCAGTTTTTACTTCATAGAAATAATGCTTAAGTAAGAAATTACATAAAATAGTATAACACGACTGACTCGAAACTTCAACCTTTCATCAACGCAAGATCCATCCATCATTTCCCAATTATGTCATTTGAAGAAACATACGACGCTACATTAGATCTTTTGTCGAGATTAGATCCTCGTCAGATCAACAAGAACTTAAATGATATATGTACTGTGCTTCAGAACGACAACAATGGAGACGAGTTAGTGCAAGAATTGCTTTCGTCAGTTGACACTCCTTTGCAACTAGCCAAATGTGAGGATCTGGGCAAGCAGTACTTGTGCTGTGATTATAATCGCGACGGAGACTCTTACCGTTCTCCCTGGAGCAACAAGTACTACCCTGCTGTGTCTGCTGATGACAACGACCAGCCTCCGTTTCCCTCGGCATTATTGAGACAGCTCGAGGTCAAGGCCAACGATAGTTTTGATATTTACCGTGACTTATACTACGAGGGCGGAGGAATATCGTCGGTTTATTTGTGGGACACTGCGGATAATGAAGATACCTTGGAAGACGGGTTTGCCGGAGTTGTCTTATTCAAGAAGGAGACCACAGACAAGTCGGGCAAATGGGACTCGATCCATGTGTTTGAGGTGATTCCTGAAAGTTCAACAACTGCAATTTACAAATTGACTACTTCAGTCATTCTTGATTTACAAAGTCTGTCGACACTTGCGTTGTCCGGTAACTTGACGAGACAATTGGAACAAACGCAAAACATTGCATTGGATGGTGCTGTCAACTTGGAAACAAACCACTTGATTAACTTGGGTACCTTGATTGAAAAGGCTGAGTACAATATCCGTAACTCGTTGCAGGAAGTTTACTTTGACAAGTTGAAAGATGTGTTGTTGAAAGACTTGAGATCAGTCGGCGATCTTTCTGACAAGAAGTTGGAAGACTTGAGACAGGAAGAGGTCATAAAAGGATTACTGAGTACGAGTTTAGCTAGTTAGAGCTTGGTTAAAATGCTAGATAGTGCTAGTTAGAAGCTGGTCTTTATTTCTTCCTTAGTCCTGAATAAATCGATAAATCAATCTTGGCATCGTCTTCCTCATCTGGTTCGACTTCATAATCACTGTTATTCAAAGTCTCATCAAGAAGAGGTTCATCCAAACTCACTGCCGATCCAGTTTCTAGATTATATACTGGCATCGACTTGTTTCGGGTTTCTTCTTCGCTCAATGAAGAAAGGACATTGGCTTTAACATCGTTAACAAATGACCAGATGGACGTACTTACTGTCTGAAGCATATCGTCCCTACCCTGTACCAGATGAAGCTGAGCTAGAGGTCGTGACTTTGACTTGAGTGGTGATGACGATATGCTACTGATGGAGTCTTCCGAGCTCCGTGACTGGTGAGACCGAGGTACTGACGCACTATGTGACTGAATATGCTGTTGATGAAGCGGCTGTGGCAGGTACTGTGACTGATGCTGTGGCTGATTATGCTGGATATGCAGTTGTTGAGGGATCAATGACTTCTCAAACTCGTTTTGGAGCATAGTGTCGAATTGCTGTAAGAGATTCAATGGCTTCTGAAGATTATTCCAGAGTCTAGAATCAACAGATGACGTTGGAGTTTCCTGAGCAGCAACACTGTTTGAAACTTGATTGTACGATGCACTAAGTGTTCTTCGTCTTGTCTTGTTTTTGATACTGGCAATTGCTTCCTCGCGTGGATTGGAATCTTGTCTCTGATGTCTGATCTTATTGTTCGAAACAGTAAGTTCTTTGTATAGGGATTTTTGAATGATCTCACGGAGCAGATGAAGTTCCTTTTCGTGTTTCTCAAGCCGAGTGTTTAGGTTGCTGATTTTGTCCTTGATTTCAACAATGCACATTTCTTTAAGGGCCAACAATCGGATCTGTTCGTCTATATCGAGAGAAACAAGCCGCTCCATCTGCGGCAATGGAACATCGTAATTGTCATCCTCACCTTCAGGTCGTCTTCTGGTTTCAATCGGCTGCTGGACTACAGTTTGGCTAACTGGGCTCACAGCAAGGTTAAGGCTGATACCTTTGGATCGTGAGACAGAACGCGAGATGGAGCGCCGAACCCCCAATTGGTCCTGTTTCTGTGGTGTAGTCAACGAGAGCTTGTTAAGTTCTGGAGTTTGATCCGTCATTCCACGTATGTCTCGCGATTTTGAGGTGTGTACTTTGTATCCACTGTCCTTTGGTTTTGATCAGTTTACTCGTGTGTTTTTTCTGGCTCAAAAAAACGAGTATCAACCTAGCCAAACGAGAAACCCTTACCATTGCCATGGATCCTTCAATAGCAAAATGGGTCAATTGGACACTTCTATTTCTAGCTACAAGAACACCCAAACCGTTTTACTGGTCAAGTTTTCTAGCCCTCAACCCGTGGCTAAAGAAACATCTCTTGGAGTTGGCCCCAGGCGATGAATCCTTGAGTCGGCGATTAACCAAAGCTGCCAATCTTATCAGTTGTGCCTTTTTATACCTTGCTAGTGCTGGCACTAGCAAGTTTCCAAAGGACTACGCGCTGTTGTTCCTTTGGTTCCTCTACTATGGCGAACTCAACCCACCATCGGCCCTGAACATCCTCGTTTCGCCCCATCTCTCGCCTTATCTCAAAATCAGCAACTACAAGAACCACTGGATCAGTAGGATATACGATAACAAGCATTTCTTATTATATCCCGCCATCTTTGGCCAGATTCTTTCTAATTACCTCACCCCGACTCAGTACAAGTTGAACCAACGTTACTTATCCTCATCCATCAAGTCCCGAATCTTGAATCCAATTTGGATCAATTACTCTCTTGGATACAAATCCCATACTCTCAATTGGGCTGGATTGGGTAAGAGTTATATCGTGCACTACTGTGCCTTTTCCGTTGCCATGGCCGCCGTATACTACAAACGACTTTTTAACTTGAGGGATTACTTTCTGCATGTCTTCGAGTCCGCCAGTTTGTATACTAATTTCATTTACATGCCGAACTTAATATCAATCTTCCTTATTTCATTGACATCGCCCTTGCTATCGTGGAAAAAGCCTGCGTCCCACCAAACCAAGATCATATTTAAGACATACATCAAGGTTATTGGGTTTATTGCCGGGTATGTTACTCTTTGCTGCAATTCAATACCCAAGAACCAACTCAATGCGTTGAACTTGTACTTGTTCCGGTTGATATTACTCTCTAAATGGCGTATTTCCAAGGACAACCATCCAACATTCAAAAGACTCGGATCTTCATGGAGTACTATTGAAGCCGCTGTCATGTGTATTGGTGTATACAAGGTGATGAATTTAACTGACTACGTCTACAAAACTCAAAACGAAAACATAGAAGAGTGCCAGGTGATAAAACAAAAGCCATTGATTAAGGGCATACGAAGAATAACAAACTAATATCCGCCTGCGCCAGGGACGTTTTCATTACCTTGCAACTTTTTCAACAAACCCTTGAAACGAGACTTATCTCTGTCTTCAGACTCTGGCAATTCGCCAACACCTTCAACTAACTCACCAACACGGTCCCATAAGGTTCCTCTCTTCAAGAAACCATCTCTCTTCTCCAAGAATTGTTCTTGTTCCTTTAATGCATCTTTGCTGTGTGCATCTCTCTTGTTGTTGTAGTTGTCATAGAAGTCTTCAATTGTCTGTTGCGCCTTGGAGATGATCTGCGCCTTATTTTTGGCATTAGCCTTTTCTCTTTCGGAGATCTCTAATTCACGACGTTCCTTCCATTCCTTGAGATGTAAGGATTCTCCTTCAAATTGCGGTGCTGCTTCACGTTCAAAGTCGTATTCTTCTTCTTCTTCTTCCACCGGTTGCTGTTCCGACTGGTTCACATCCGGAAATTGCTCCTTAAACTCATTGATCTCATCATCACTGACAGCAAGAACTTCATGGTCTTGGTCGGTTTTGAATTCGTCTCCGAGCACTTCGTTTTCGCGTGATAAGAAATCAGAGTCGCCAACGTCGCCAGCATCAACTGTGTCCAATTCAGGGAATTTATCAGCCATACTTTTGTTCAATGCACTATTTTATTTGGGATGGTAGATTCACGTAGCAATCGATGTATCGAAAATTACTTTTCAGATCAATCCAATCAAGACGGGTTACGCTGAGATTCTATATTATATGAAACTTGTTGTATTTTGTTCGAGGTATGAACGGGTGAGGTGGTTTGGCGACATTTTTTTGTGCGAATACCAAACCCGCGACAGCAACGACATTTTTGCAACTATTATACCTCCTAAATACTATACACTCTAACCGATGAATCGTTACTTCCCACGCCCAACAAGAGCTTGCCGTTTGTGGCTTTAGTACTAAATGCCAATTTTGTTACGCGATCTGCGGGAGTGAGCTTAGAATCGATCGATTGAACCAATTCAAATCTCTCGTCGGTAACGGTATAAATGGAAACAGCCCCATTCTCCAAACCTACAGCAACACTAATCTCGGTACCTGCCAAATTCTTGTGACACGATACAGACGTGACTGCATCTTCAAGCTTGACCAGCGCAACTGGGTCACTGCCTCCGTTCTTTATATTCCATAATTTCAACGTTTTATCTCTGGAACCAGTGACAAAGTGCTGACTATCACCGGCCCACGAACAGTCCCAGATAATTCTGGAATGAGCCTTGGGGTTCAAGTAAACCAACTCAAACACTCCTTCAATTCCATCAGTGACTCTCCATAAACTGAACTGTCTATCACGAGACACAGCAAGCAAGTATTGCCCATCTGGTGAGAATTCTATACTCGTGATGGTCAAGTTATGACCCTCCAACACTTGCTTTATCTGTTGAAGCTCCTTGTTAGCATTAAACACTCTGATCACTGCATGCTTGGCTGAGTTCGAACGACACACGGAAGCAATAAGGCCTGTGGGAGACACTGCACATGCTATTATTTCATACCCATGACCATACAATTTTTCAACTTCGGGGAAAAGGGTGTATCTTTGAAGATGATCTTCCAAGGGAGGAGACTTCAACGAAGCCAACACGTCTTCTTGTGGTGCAGCAGCTTCTGCTTCAGCAGATTCACCAGCCTCCATTTGTTCATTAGCTGCCTTATTAGAAAGACCCAAAACAGGCAATGATGCAGAATCAGGCAAGGCTTCCACACTAACATTGATTCCACATAAGTTGTGCAACAAATTGCCGATGGATTGGGTCATCTCAAATACTCTCAAGATCTTTTCGTCACCACCTGAAACATACTTTGATGGAGAAATGTTATCAAGACAAATCATATCATACCCATGGATTTGTGGTCTAGCAAATTCATGCCATGTTCCATGTTCAAGCCAGGGAGCATACAATCTGGAGGTCTGGTCTAGAGAGGTAGCAGTCAAGTAAAAGCCATCTAATGACCATTTAAGATCTGTGATATCTTTCACAGCACCCGTTACAGCAAGAGTCGACTCAAACAGTTTCCCATCCAGCGACTTATATACCCGGAAAGAACCAGTTTTACCGTTAGCCATGATATACTGGTTATCACCATCCAAAATCCAAAGACAAGACCAAAACCCGCCAGAAGCACCCGTGGCAGTAGATGCACCTTTGATTGACATTTCACCCAAACGATTAACACAGCACCAAATTCCCGAGTCAATATCCATTTCCCAGACCATCAAGGCAGTATCAGCAGCCGATGATAAAAGCTGGAGCTTCCCCTTTGGATCTGGGTGCCACTGTAACCCTGTTACCCAGTCATCGTGACCCATGATCAATGCTTCGAATGCAAAGGCACATCTGGTATCGCCTATTGAGAATTTGTACTGCTTGTTGGTCAAGAGAATCAATTTCAGCTCGTCCTCATCCGAATTATCAATCAACTCATTAAGTCTGAGGCGCCATAACCGGATGTATCTATCCTGAGATCCACTGGCCAAGACGTAGTTACCCTTGCCTTCTTCAACAAAGACAAGACACTTGATCCAGTCCTCGTGGCCGGTAAGAACAGCTGCTTGAGTCACGTCGATGTCTGCAATATTGAATGTGTAAATGTAAAGTTGAGCGGTAGTACCACCAACTGCTAATACATAGTTGCCATTTTCAATCTCCTGTAGGGCCAAAGATAAAGGATAAAAGCTGCTTTTGACTTCGAAGCCGTGCGCTAACACAAACTCGGTACCCTCAAACTTCCACACACCAATCTTACCATCTGCACCACCAGTACAGAAAATATTGGCATTGATCATGGCAAGACAAGTAATAGAATGTGTGTGGAATGTGAGACTTTGTTTCAAGACGTATTCGCCATCCAATTCGGCCCAAACACACACCTGTCCATCCTCAGCAATGGATACAAGAAATGGACTATGCGGTACAAATCTCACTCCCGTAACCTCAGCAGTATGTTGTTTAAGTGTGGCATAGACACCTTTGGTGTTGACAAGTGGTTGCCATAAGGCAACCGTTCTTCCAGCCCCAAAAGCTACGACCTTATTGTGGCTGTTGTAGTCAGCTACGTACGACTGTCTGTTCGCTCCAATAAAGATAGCGTCTTGAGTCACCATGTGGATCCTATTTGCAGTTTGCAATGGGTGCAAAGCGATGCTCTGCGTTTTTCTCTAAATTTTTACCCGGAAATCATTCCCGTTAGATCAAATGTATGTGCAGGCCCAAAACAACCCGAAGCTATACTAGCCAAATACACGACCACAGAACCGTGAATTTGGTTGCAATAACCTAGCAGCCGGATTTAATCCCAACATTAATAATATGCCAAGTCCATAAAGAATGATTATTTGGTAAAGTAAAGGATCCCAATAACTTTTATTCTTTTGAGTTGTAGCTACAACGCAACATACGAGAATACTAGACTCGGATATCCAGAAGAAATTCCCAAATTTGGTATTTCCCTCCGGCATACATGCCGGTGAAATATTCTTCCATTTTACAAGCTACTACTTTTGTGGGATAGAACTAGCAGGGATCATGGTTTCAGCGTAAGTAACACACATAAAAGGTACTGGTATTTTGTCACTAACAACAGAGTTTTACTCGTACAAAAAGCTACCCCCGGAACGATTACTCAATTCCACGATCAATTATCGAATCAATTGCCAACATTGAAAGGAGAATGGAGCTTCAACTTTAAAATCTTCCGTAACAATCCGTTCTTGGTACCTCCCGAACAGACAGATGATTCGGCTCCCGAATCTAAATTTTTGTACACTTTTGCACCGTCATACCTTCACGATTCGACCATTACACTCATCAACAAGCGGTCCACCGGGGTACTCACGAACAATTTTCATGAAGAAGTAGGAGATCTTAAGATGGGTAAAGCTTCAGCAGAACTCAGTATTCCAGATGATCATTTGCACAACGGAGCTACTTCGGGATTGAACGATTCATTTGACAAGTTTGTGGCTCAAAAGCTCCAAAGTTTATGGGTGCAGAGACAGGTGATCCGTGGCGATGGAGGTCAAATTTATCTGTTAGAAAACGGGAATTTGACGATCAGAACGTCAAACGTCTTTTTACATGGTAATTTTAGAGGATTATTGATCCAGATCGAGATCAAGTCGTCAACATTACCTGCCGCAGAAATAATAACGCAAACCCGCGAAAAGTACAACATTCCTGACGGTCTTTTATCATGTGACGTGTTAGATCCTGGCCATCTTGACCAATTTGGCGACTTATGCCTTCAGTATTCTAACATCTTGAACTTCTAACTGCAAAAGTTTATATGTATTCTGCATATAAACCAATGGGTTCAACAAAGGTTTCCAAATTTTTTTAGGCGATGAGTCTGAGACTTTCCAAACTAGAGAGAATGGCAACCAGGAAAAACAAGCACGACAAGGTTCTGAGACGTTCCCAGCGTAAAAAGGAAGAAGATGAGCTTATCAAATTACAACAGCGCATAGACGAATATGATGCTAAAACAGATGAAAAAACAACCACACAGTTCAGCGACCTTCCCATCACCGAGAATACGCTCAAGGGATTGAACGATTCCGGGTTTCTTTCGTTAACTGATATTCAGAAAAAGACGATTCCAATTGCATTAAAGGGCGAAGACCTAATGGGCACGGCCAAAACGGGTTCCGGTAAAACCCTTGCATTTTTGATTCCCATTATCGAAAAATTGATCCACAACAAAATTACGGAGTTTGATGGATTGGCAGCATTGATTGTTTCTCCTACAAGAGAATTGGCAGTACAAATTTTTGAAGTTTTAACCAAGATTGGAAGACACAATACCTTCTCTGCTGCACTTGTCACGGGAGGTAAGGACATCAAGTATGAGAAGGAAAGAGTCTCGCGTATGAATATTTTGGTGGGTACTCCAGGAAGAATCTCTCAGCATTTAAACGAAGCCGTAGGTATGGAAACATCTAACTTACAGGTTTTGGTGTTGGATGAAGCCGATAGATGTTTGGACATGGGTTTCAAAAAGCAAATCGATAATATCATGGGCCATTTACCTCCAACGAGACAAACTTTATTATTTTCAGCTACACAATCTGAAAGTGTAAAGGATTTAGCCAGATTGTCTTTGACCAATCCCAAGAGAGTCGGTATTTCCAGCGACCAGGAGCTCAGTGCTACACCGGAGTCATTGGAACAATTCTACATAAGGATACCTTTGGATGAAAAACTTGACGTCTTATGGTCATTTATCAAATCACATTTAAAGAGCAAGATTTTGGTGTTTTTTTCTTCTTCCAAGCAGGTCCAATATGCTTACGAATCATTCAGAACGTTGCAGCCAGGTATTTCATTGATGAAGTTATATGGCCGTAACAAGCAGACGTCTCGTTTAGAAACAACTGTCAAGTTTTCACGGGCTCAACATGCCTGTCTTTTTGCCACTGACATTGTTGCCAGAGGTTTAGATTTCCCAGCAATCGATTGGGTCGTTCAGGTCGATTGTCCTGAAGATCCTGCGACATATGTACATAGAGTCGGGCGTGCTGCTCGTTTTGGTCGTGAAGGAAAGTCGTTGTTGATGTTGTTACCGTCTGAAGAAGAGGGCATGCTCAAGAGATTGCAAGTCAACAAGATCGAGCCTAAATTTATGAATATCAAGCAAAAGAACAAAAAGACTATCAGACCTCAGTTACAATCATTATGTTTCAAAGATCCTACGCTTAAGAACTTGGGTCAACGAGCTTTCATTTCCTATTTCCGTTCGGTTTACATTCAAAAGGATAAAACGGTGTTTAATATCGAAGACTTACCATCAGAAAAGTATGCTGCATCCTTGGGGTTACCCGGGGCACCAAAGATTAAGATAAAGGGTGGTACTCTGAACAAGGAAAAGAAGAATGCTTCGCGTCAGCTAGCAGAATTGAAGAAAGCTAACGAAGACGGTGAAATTGTATCTGAAGAACAAGGCAAGGTGAGAACCAAGTATGATAGAATGTTTGAGAGAAAGAATCAAACCATCTTATCTGAAAACTACTTGAATTTGACTGGTATTAAGGATGAAGAAAGTGAAGAAGAAGACTTTATGACAGTTAAACGGAAAGACCACGAGTTGAAGGAAGAAGACTTACCAGACTTGACAATTCCGGTTTCAAAGAGACAAGCTAAAAAGGCACTTTCAAAGAAGGCTCTGGTTGCAGGGAAGGGAAACGCTACCAAGTTGAAATTCGACGATGATGGTGTTGCCCATCCAATCTATGAGCTTGAAGACGAAGAAGATTTCAAGAATGCTGGTGATGCTAAAGAGCAGAAGCGGGCATTTGTTGACAAGGAAACAGAAGCCATGAACGAAGCAGATCTTGATGATAAGGCAACAGCCAAGCAAAAGAGACAGGAGAAGAAGAGAAAACGGAAAGAGCAAGAAAGAAGATGGCAAGAGGAAAATGAAAGTGAAAGCGAAGTTAATTTGGAGCGTGATTTGGAATATTCTTCAGAGGAAGAAGAGCCCGAGTCGAAAAAACCTAAATGGTTTCAGAACAACAAGCACCGTCAACAAGAAGATAACCAAGTGGTTGAGCTTGATGAGCCTGAGACTTTGGAAGACTTGGAATCGTTGACTGCCAGATTATTGGCACAATGACAGTAATTTGTACAGAAATATATAAAGAATAGAATGTATATTAGAACAAAAAGGCTTATAGTTAGTTAATAACTGGAGTCGCCACAATCTTTTCTTCGACTTCACCGAGACGAAACAACTTGCCTTTGATCTTAAAACCCTCATCATCAATATGCTCCACGTCTTCAGGAGAGCTGTCTGCTTGTAATATAACCAATTCTTGGAGAAATGACGAAGGGTTACCTCTAGAAGTGGCTAAGTTAATATCTGACCCCAAGTTAATAGAGATCTTGCCCGACTGGTGGATATTAAGTCTCCCAACATGTCCACGGGTCAGAGGTTGAGAAGATGATGCAAGGGCCGACTTAATTTCAGGCTGTATGGTTTCCGGTTCGTATGCGGGTAACTTTTTGGGCAAATGGAAGGCAATGTACTTGTTTTCGGAGGTGGAGAGAGTGTTAAATTGAGTGACCAAGTCGAGGATCAGCTGGTGGTCTTCAACGAGCTTAGACTGTTCGGGATCGAGAGGGGTGGATACGATTTCGTCCAGCGGTTCGTTCTTGATGCCTGGTTCCATCAGAGGAGTGGCTGTGGTTTGTCTACTCTGGATAATGGAGCTCAGTTCCAGCCTGACTTGAGAAGCATCCAAAAGAGGATCATCTCTCACTGGTCTCACGGGGAACAGTACGGTTTCCTCTTCATCGAAACGGTATTCCTGTGTCATATTGATCTTGGTGGGGTCATCCTCAATTGCGTCTTCATCATCATCATATCCATCGGGTGTAGTCAGCCTCGATTTATCCTTGAGCTTCAAGTTCTTCAAGAATTCTGGTGTAGGCGATATCGAGTTGAATGTCTGGTCCGCAGTAAGGCCCAATTTCGAGCCTGATGCATTTCCAATCGACACAGAACCCAGCAGCAATGGTCCTGAAGACACCAAGTGTGTACCTGCGTAGTTATTACGTCCACCACGTCCACGGCCTCTTGTTCCTCCACGTCCACCACGGCCGGCAGCTCGTGGAGGCTGTTCTTCGCGTTTGACTTGAACAGGTGCATCTTTATCACGTTCTTCCTTGGTCTTTCTAGCAACAACCTTGGGCTTGAACTTAAGCGACGGTTTGACGCTGGGAGTGCTCTTTTTCGAGCTGAGTGAGTCCAATCTGTCCATGTATATCGTTTGATTTCGTTTGGTGTCACAAAAATTCGCACAAAATCTCATCTCGAAACCGCGATGAGATTTTCACCAACCCCAATAACCATGTCTAGCGACTCAGATTATGACGAAGTAGACGCTTTTGATGCTAACAAACAAAAAGTGTTGCTAGATCAGGCTGGTGAATATGCCAGAAGTGATGATGAAGAAGAAAGTTCCGAAGAAGAAGTGATGGGAATCGATGACGATGAAGACATTGATGAGGAAGAAGATGACGACGAAATCTTAGAAGAAGGAGAGGAAGAGGAAGAAGACGAGGAAGAAAAGGGATGGGGTGGTAGATCTAACTACTATGGTGGCGATGATGCGTCTGACGACGAAGATGCAAAGCAAATGACTGAAGAAGCCTTGAAGCAACAAAAGAAACATCTTGAGGATCTCGCGATAGACGATTACGTCGACGAAGACATGATGGACGACTGGAAGAAGGCATCAGCAGTTGAAGAAAAACCTATCGAGTTGTCCAAGGAAACAGGTTCCCTCGATACACTAGATGAGAAGGATCGTGTGGAATACTTGAGCCAAGTATTCCCGGAATTCGTGCCGTTGGTTCAGGAATTGACGTCCTTGGAACCCATTTTAGTAGATCTTAATTCAAAGACCGACAAGATCAGTGGTATCAAGAAAATTGCCTTGCTGGCGTATTTGGGATCAATAACGAGCTACTTTGCTATTTTTGTTGATAACTTGAGAGGTGGTGAAACCTTTACCATGAAAGACAACCAAGTGATGGAATCGATATTAAGTTCTAGAGAAGTATGGAGACAAGCTGGTGAATTGAAGGAGAAGGATGAATTTGTTGATGCCAAAGAAGAAATTGAAGGAACCGAATTGGAATTGGAACTGGAAGACAAAGACGAACGAGAGCAGTTTGAGAATGTGGATGAAGAAGAGGGAGAAGATGATGAAGAGCAAGAGGAACAACGTTCAGATAGAGAAGATGAACAATTCAATATCAACACCAAGCGAACTATCAAGAAGGTTGCTCGCAAACCTGTATCTGAATTTACTGAGAGCATTGATGATGTGGACATGGAAGACAAGCAGCGTCGTAAACGAACGCTTCGTTTCTACACTTCGAAGATTGACCAGGCTGCATCAAAGAATAACGAACGTTATTCTGGTGACTTAGATCTTCCATACAGAGAAAGATTGTTTGAAAGGCAACAAAGATTGATCGAAGAAGCCAGAAAGAGAGGGTTGGAGTCGAAGGATACGTTGGGCGACGACTTTGGATCTGATGATGAACGTGCGGCGGATGAAATCAACCAAGATGACGACAACGAGTACTACGCCAACATTAAACAAGACAAGCAAACTAAGAAACATCTTCGTCGTGAAGCTCACGAAGAAGCTGTCAGAGCAGCAAAGGAAGGAAAATTGGAAGAAGTGCTGGAGAATGTGGGAGAGAACGGCAAGCGTGCTATCAACTACCAGATCCTCAAGAACAAGGGTCTTACGCCTCACAGAAAGAAGGAAAACAGAAACTCGAGAGTCAAAAAGAGAAAGCAGTACGAGAAAGCACAAAAAAAACTCAAGAGTGTCAGACAAGTGTACGACGACTCCAAGAGAGGGCCATACGACGGGGAAAAGACCGGTATCAAGAAGGGATTGTCCAGAAGTGTCAAGTTGGTATAAACTCTTCAATTTATATTTTTGTTGTATTTATGTATATATTAACGACTGAAGGCAATATCATCAATTCTCAAAATAGACTTTACGCATTCAGAGGCCAATGATATGGCACTGGTACTCACCAAGACCGGTTGCAACACATGCTCATCGTAGATGTTCGAAGCACCTGCTCTTCTGACAGAAATTCCGGCGTTCTTTTCACCATTTTCGTGTCTGTTTCTTAAGTCGGTAACAACATTGATGGGGTTCAACCCGGCGTTTTCAGCCAAAGTAGTAGGAATCACTTCCAAGGCCTGGGCAAATTCTTGGTATACAAACTGCTCCACACCAGACAACTTGGTGGCTTCCTTCATTAATATTCTCGACACTTCAATTTCTGGTGCCCCTCCGCCAGCAATCAAAGCTTTTTGTTTAACCAAACATCTAATGACACACAAAGCATCGTGGATAGATCTTTCGGTTTCGTCCAAAACCAAGTGATTGGCACCTCTCACTATAACACTGACAGTTGGCTTGATGTTCTTGGAGGTGATGCCTGTTATTTTGACAATCTTTGATCCCGACGATTCAATTTCTTCAATCAAGTCAGCTGAGCCCAATCTGTCCTCGGTGAAACTGTCAATATCAGCAATTGGTTTACAACCGGTGGCCTTTGACAAAAACTCAATTTCGTCTCTTTCGATATCTTTTATAACAAGAATGTTCAACTTGGACAAAAAGTGCAAAGCCAAGTCGTTGACGGCATCTCTTAATATGGACTTCTGGATCAACAAGACATTACACTTGGCCTTCTTAATCTTCTTACAGATGTTTAACAAGTATGCTCTTTCTTCCTTCAAAATTTTATCCATCTGTCTGTAATCATTAACAACAACGTTGTTTTCCATGTCTGGTTTAGGTGGGGATAACTGGAACTGGATCAAACCAATCTTGGCCTTCTCGATTCTGGTAGGGCCTCCCGCATTCTTGACAACGTTCTGAGTTAAAACAACACCATTTATAAGCTCGGTGTCTTCGATAGTTCCACCAACTTTCTTGATCAAACGGATATCGTTCAAGTCAACATTGGTGGCGTCCTCGTTGGTGACCTTAAGGACAGAATCGACGGACAATGGAGCCAATAAAGAAGAATGTTGCGATACAATCTTGGAAGACAAAGAAGTCGTGGCTGCTCTGATTAACAGCTCTCTATCGTCCAAACTGATCTTGTGACCCATCTCTAACAATATTTCACAGGATCTTTGCGCAGCTCTTTGAAAAGATTCAGCAATCAAGGTAGGATGAATACCCTTGTTGAGTAAACGTTCAGCGGCACCCAAGAAAGAACCAGTCAAAATGGCGACTGAAGTGGTACCATCACCGGCCTCCACGTCTTGGGCAGCACTAACGTCAACCAACATTCTTGCGGCTGGGTGCAACACTGCCATATGCTTCAAGATAGTAGCACCATCGTTGGAGATAATTATCTGGCCAGATTTTGTCTTGATCATTTTGTCCATCCCCTTGGGACCAAGTGACGTTCTGATGGCATCTGACACGGCACGGGCCGCCAAAATGTTACTTCTGCGGACTTCCTGTGGCTTTTCCTTGTCCTTAAACGTAGCGTTCGATGGGGCAGCTCTAGGACGCGATTGTACCATTCTTATTATCTATAAACTCCGCGTGTGGTGACTGTAAACCGGTGTTGATTTGGCTTTGATCGTGCTGAATTTTTCATAAAGAATCGACCCAAATGAAAAAAATAATAGGTACTGCATGTATTATTGGGCCTTGGACGACCCTTCTCTCTCCTTCTCCGGAAAGATGAGTAATAGATCTGCAACACAAATCCTGGTTTATTAGTGGCAATGACGCAGGATTACGCTGTATTTGAAGATATCAAGCTTACCAAGGAAGAAGTGATATCTTCGTCGTATTCCAAATGGTACGCCAAGCTCCAGGAACATTCGATCGAATCGATCATTTTGCGACCATTACCAAGAGAGTTTCTCAGGTATTTGGATGCCGATAGTATCACACTTTCCGGAGCCGGTCCTCAAGTGGAAATTGACAGTGATAATGAGTACAGTGATTGGGAGGACGATGAAGAAAAGGAAGACGAACAAGAAGAAAAGGTTACAGTCCAGGATTTCTTACCGTTACACAACGAGATCGAAAAGAGCATTGCAACGTTGGGAGGTCAGATTACACCAAAACTTAACTGGTCATCACCCAAGGATGCCAAATGGATTCTCCCAGGTAACACCACAAAATGCAACTGTCCCAACGATATCTATTTGTTATTGAACTCGTCCGACCATATTGTTGATGACTTGGACACGCCATTTTCTGCCGTAGATGACGATTCTACAGTCGACGTGAACTACGAGTTGGTTCTACGCAAATGGATCGACATTAATCCAGCTCTTGAGTTTCGTGTCTTTGTAAACAATAACCAGATTATTGGAATTTCGCAGCGTGATTTGAATCACTACGACTTCTTGGCTAAATTGCAATCCAAGTTGAAGGATAAAATTGATACATTTGTTCGAACCAATGTCATCTCGCAGATCGGATTATCAAAGTTTATTATCGACGTCTATGTACCGCGCCCATTCAACCGTGTCATAATTATCGATATCAATGCATTTTCCCGTAAATCTGACCCGTTGCTTTTCACTTGGCAGGAGTTGTTGACGCATAAAATGTCCGAGTACGAACTCCGTTTGATCGACAAAACGAATCTCGGCCGGTTTGCCAAAAAAGAGTACAGTGAGAGTCATGTTCCTCTCGATGTTGTGGATGCCAGTATGAATTCCGATGCCATGGTTGAGTTGGCCCGTGAATGGCAGAAACTTCAGACTAAAAGTGCATAGAACATTTGACGGTTTACAGGCCCTCTTAGGTTTCTCTTCTGCCCCCCACGCACTCAACTCTTTTTTATATTTGTGGGGTGGGGGCAGACGCGCGTTCTTGGGTGCACTTATAGTTTGAACCTTAAAATATTTCGGGCCCGGTCCCCATTTAGGAAACTCGCCCGTTATTGTAACCCATCCCCAGCAATTCTGGAATCGGACTTGATTGACGCGACTATCCATTTAAAACCGATAGTCTTTGCCTGCTATTATACTTTTTGCTTCTATTACCATTACGCATGTCGATTGAACTTACCAAGGAAAATATCTTTCTTCCAGAGTATAGAGGAAGATTAACCGAAGGTATCACCTACAACCCTGCAAACAATACATTACTATGGGTAGATATTATTGCCGGTGAAGTACACCGTGTCTCGCTTGATAATCCCACTGGAACACATGAGGTATTAAAGTTTACCGATTCGGCTGAATCAATCGGTGCCATTGCATTGACAACAAACAACGATGTAGTGTTGGTGTGCGCAAAACATGGGGTTGCCAAAGGAAATTTTGTTGATGGCTCCATTGAGTACTTTTTGAGGTATCCACACGACACAAAGCGTGTACGTTCAAACGACGGTATTATCGATCCATGGGGCAACTTGTGGATCGGTATTATGACTGATTTCCCTGAAGGACAAGTGTTGCCCGAAGGAAAACTCTATCGTATCAACTGCAAAGATCTCTCTGTTAAAGAGATGGTTTCTGATCCTATTTTAATTCCCAACGGATTATCATTTACGCTCGACGGAAAGAAGTTGTTTTGGACTGACTCGCTTACGTTTACTATCTGGCAATATGACTACGACCATATCACGAATCAGTTGTCCAATAAGCAACCATTCTTCAAATCCAAAGAGGCCTTCCCTGAATTCAGCAGTCCGGAGCCGGATGGATTGACCATGACTAAGAACAATGAGATCTACACTGCAGTATTTCTGACGGGCAGTGTCTTGCACTTAGACTCTTCCGGTTCAGTAGTGGAAAAGTTCGTATTGCCAGCACTGCAAATCACCTGCGTGACGATTGGTGGCCATGACGACAATGAATTATTCATTACAACTGCGCACGAAAATTTGAAAGATAAGACAGCAGTTATTGACCCATCACAAACTACAGGTGACTTGGGCGGATTTCTCTACAGGGTTAAATTGAATGCACCCCTTCATGGTAAAAATAAGAGCATTTGGGGCGGCAAAATCTAATGGTATTCCTGTAGGGACCTTTTCTTGAAGTACGAACTACCGAAACACATGACTCTTTTTGTGTTATTTTTGAAACAAATCATATTTGTACGAAAAATTACCAGAATGCATACTGTAACTTTATTGTTAAATACAAATCTAACGGTAGCACAAAAGGAATATTACACAAAGTTGATACAAATACAATAATAATAATAAAATTTTTTTTACCTTCGGGTTTACGCACAGAGGTGGCTGGAGTAATGCACACTGCAGAAATACAATATTCTCATGACCTGGAACAGTCTACTTTTTTTAACCTATTCTGGATTTTTTTTTTCGACCAGCCAGATGTGTCGTACAGAACGATACGTGAATTTCTCACCATCAAAAAGGGATATTTAAACAATAAAAGGGGTGCTTGACTCGAACGAGAATTCTAATCAAAAAGAATGTGAACAAGGATGGTAAATTTAATATATAAAAAAAGAAATTATGGTGTAAGACATGAATAGAGTACAAGGTCTACTTTCATTTTAAGCGGTTTTAGGAGGGACATAGAGTTACGCTAATCAATAGAAACCAGTCGGTTATTACCCTACCCAGTTACGATTCAAAGTTATTTTTTTTCAGTTTTAGTTTTATTTTCTTCTATTTTGTTTATTATTATTTTTTTGTATTTTATGGTTTGATGCTGGAGTGTTACGATTCGAGCTTGCGAAAATTCTTGCACAACTAAACCAGACCTTGAAGTTCCAAAGCCTTCATTCTTATTTTTTCAAATAAATTAGTCCTGAGAAATTTTTCGAATACGGGCTATAAATTCCTCAATTAATAAATTTTGCTCTATACCACCCATTCGCAAGTCATTCAATTTTAGGTTCATAATTGCCAACTTATTTTCTAAAGTTTCTTGTGGATCTTGCAAAATAGTGATGAGTGTCAATAAATGAAATTGCAAGCTTTTCTCTTTGAGCATACTTTGTATTATTGAATCTTGCGCTATCCTTTGAAATAAAGGATCGGCATTTGCTATTTCTGATTCCGTACTTTGTGACTCCTTCAATATAGGGGGTGCCTGTGTATTCTCATCGTGAGTGTGTAATATGCTTTTGAAACAAGCCAATGAGCAATACCCAGCTAAACATTTGGGGCACTTATACTTTACCTCATTTTGGTTGCAGAATGTGCAGATCATATGAACGTGTGTAATGCTGTGGTCCTGTATATGGAAGTAATATACAAAGAAAATTTGAGTAGCTTAGTTGTTTGAAATTCCCTGACGGAATTTGGTTTTCTTTTGATGTGATTTTTTTTTTCTGTAATTTTTTTTCTGTCTGAAGCAAAAGTTACACAAACATCTGGAAGGCGTTTACATACCGAATTGAGAACTATGCAGATTTTAGCCGTTGGGAGCACTTTGCATATAAAGAGAAAAAAAAAATCTTGAATACCTTGTAACTCTAAGCTACATCTGATTGGACCATCACGAGTCACACTGAGGCTTGTTCCTTTTTTGCTTGAAGCACAGTGCAACACTGAATATATTTTCTTGTATCATGAGCTGTACTCATATCCACGACATACATTGTTCGGTGAAAACGGTATGAGGAATGAGTTTCTTTGCTACGTTATCAAGTTTTTTTTGCTCTTAGGCTATTGGCAAACTTGATTAGGTTGAATATACGCTGTCGGATTTATTTTATCCTGTGATCGGCTGTATTAAAAAATATGAAAATTAATAATTTTGTGTAACATACTCTTTGACAATCTTATCAAGCTTGGTTGTGTACAGTTGCTCGTTGCCACTACATTGGCATCGTCACATCCCGAATAGGATTTACTTATAATATTTTCCAGAAAAAATTAATTAATTAAAAGTGTTCGTTATTCATTATCATATATGCAGATTAATATAATACGCTCGCGTATGGTTGTTGTTGATGGTAGTAATCTATTTTCGGCTCCTGAGAATCAGTGTTGTAGTAGTAATAGTACAATGGTTGTTGTACAGGTTGTATAGGTTGTATAGGTTGTACAGATTGTACAGGTTGTACAGATTGTACAGGTTGCACTGGCTGTGCAATTAATGTAGGTGACACTTTTCTCCTTTTAGTGCAAACATCATTTTCATATGGAGTTAATGGAGTTAACGTTGGTACCGGATTAGTGCCAGGAATAGAAAATGAAATGCAATTCGTTAATGGGGATGAAAGACACGGTGAGAAAGTCGTAGTTTTGATGCAGAGTGGCGTAGATTCAGCTGTTATAGCGGGTTTTGTGGCAGCTGGTGCTGCTGCTAATTCTGGATTAACCAACTCTTTGTACGACAAAGTAATGTTGCTTGGTATAACCATGAGTGTGTCCCAAAAATGGTTTTCGTAGTATAATTTTGCAAATGATAACTTGTAGTCGAGACATGAAAGAAAGTATGTTTCCATGACATTGATCAATTTAACATCGAGATGGATCGACATATTCCTTAAGTGCTCCTCGTTTAATGTACTGTCAATAATACTGAGCCAAGTTTTTAGTGTGTAACTCTGATCATCATATGATTTATTGGAAAGAATTAATGCAGTCACCATTAAATAAAGCACCATTTTTTCATTTTGCTCTTCACGGTCGTGGTCATTTGAGTTTTGTATGGCCACAATTTCGTTTTGGTGATATTTGTACAAATAGTACAAACTTATCAACACATTAATGGAAGAAAGCTGAGAATTGTATATGAGTCTGTGGATAAAATAACCATATTTCTGGCAAAATTGATTCAGCTTAGGCACAATGCGGTGTGGTTGGTTATGCTTTATTATCGACCACACCAATCTAATATACTGTGTATGCCCTATCATCTTTGCAGTTGATGAGGTTGGAACCAAGGAATCAATCTCTATTATATGTGTACAAGATTACGTGTGTCGTGAAAAATTGGTTACAAAAGGAGCTTAAAAAATAATTCCTTGTTTCAATTACAGCTCATGAACGCAGCTTAAAATTGAATAATACAAGGTATTTTTTGGATGCAGTCATTAAAAGAAATAGCGACAAAAAAAAAAGTTGTGTGGAAATAAGAATTAAGATTAAATCACAAATGGAAACATTGAATTTTGGAAGACTGCGGAAGTTCCAAGTGCGAGGTCCAACACTAAACTCCGAACCATTCAATAAGGTTTTTATTTTTCGTGAGTGACTGTACTGGATGCTCTATCATAAATATGTAAGGCGCAGTAATACTAAGGTTATGTCTGTGACATTAGGTTGACTACTGTGTCTGTAACCGTAAATATATCTCTTTTTGGCGATTTCCGACACCCCTCCTTTTTTGCATCCCTCTCTTTCTCTGTTCAAGAAAATGCAACGGGGATATTGCTCTCCAGGTAAAAAAAATGTGTTCATAGATTTCAACCTAGAACATGCAAAAATAAGCGTAGGTGAGAATATTTTTAAAGACAATAAGACTGTATATTTTAGATTCAATGTACGTATTTTTATTTTTTTGCCACTACTTGCGATCTTGAAACCTCCTTTGTTAATGTTAGTCACTTGTTACTTGCAAGGCATGAGAGTACACCGCCCAACCTTAACGCAAAACCTTTCAAGTTACGCCTTGCACCTTTGTCTCCCTGCAACACTAATTTCACTAATGAAAAAAAAAAAACAAAGAAGGCTGTTTCTTTCTTCCAGTGGTGACGTAAGATATGTTAATAGAGTGATGTCTATAATAGAACTGACAGTGCACACACTCACTGAAATTATATATCCATATGCGTGTGTCATTATACCTCGTACACCTGCCGTTTCCCGGGTAAAGATACTTACAAGAATTTATTTTTCCTTATCACGTGTAATCAACACGGGATTGTCACTAGTTGCTTTTGAATTGGTGAGCCTCATTAAGTTATCGTGTGATCAAAATTGTTATATAAGCAACATTGCTCAAAAGAGTAATGGGCCGGATTTTTTTTAATTTTTAAAAAAAAAAGCCGTTTTGAATTATTAACAGCAGCTGCAGTGTGCAGCATGATGAGAAAAGAGGGAATCTTTAACTATGTGGTAAAAGCACGACCTATCAGTTTTTCGGTTCTTCGGTTTTCTTGAATTTTTTTTTTTCTAGCGCTGGTACTTCGCCACTTTTTTATCCTTATACTCCGGACTTTCCTGAGACTCCAGCAATTGTCAGTTCTTTTTTTGAAACAAGGACGCGTAACACCAGCAAATTACTGCACGTGATGTTTCAGAGTTCGGGTAACACGCTGAAATCGATTAGTTCCGACGCATGCTATTTTTATTACTGTCCATAGCCCAGTTATATGTCAATCGATCGTGACCATAGGGAAAAACGATTTATATAACACGCATCCAGACGTTGGACATAACATTCATTTCTCTTTTCATTCCAAAATGCTGTCTCCCCGATACTTAAAATGGAAAAAAGTGCATTATTACCTCATACCACTAGTCGCACTAGTCGTTTGGTGGGGCATGCTTATAGCTATGTTAGCAGCCTGGTCTATCCAGGGACATCCGGAATACTCATTTATGGATCAGTCAAAGAAGCAATTTCCCGTATATCTCTCTGACATAGGTGCAACGAACTTGAAGCCGTTGTTCATTAGCTGTGCTGGATTCCAGGCTATCTTCTTTGTGGGAACACTAGCCATGGAATATTATTTAAGAACGCACAACCAAAAACTTCAACCTTGGGTCAGTGACAAACAAGCTAAGTTTTCGATCTGCAGTATCGTATGTGCTATTATTGGACAGTTGGGGATACTATTTGTATCTATCTTTGACACCAACAAGTTCCATCCGGTTCATATCTCGATGGTGGGGGTCTTTATTGCATTCAGTTTCTTTGCATGTGTTTTCAACTTTATGAACTCGTTCATCTTTGGTAACTTCCCCGACCGGTTGCTGCCTCACCACGAACGTGTCAAGTTTGGTGCTCACCGCTGGGCAAACTTGTACATGGTTTCGTTCTTTTGCAAATGTATTTGGTTGATTGCTGCCGCAGTATTTGCCCTTTTGTTTGGGATTTTGATGGGACAGCACCACGATAGTACCAGTGCATCCTTTGAGTGGACCATTTTGTTCTGGTATGGCTTATTATTGGTACTCTGGTCGATTGATCTTTTCCCATCAGCGGTTAGACATTACCAAGATAGGCATCCAGAGATGTATCTGCAACAGGAGGCTCCTTTTTTTAAGATGGAGACGGACGAAGAATCGCGGGGCTCTACCGCCACTATGACAGAAGAAATTCCGTTCCGCCCAACACAGAATAATCCAATGCCGCCATCATCATACAACAACCATGCATCACCAGGATACTAGATAGACACACACATATATATGCATAAAATAAGTATTCTATACTGTACTATAGTGACCACCCAACTTCTCAGGTAGAAGGGATGGCACGTTATAATATACTTTGCAAGACACAAATGGGCGCCAAATTCTTTTGCGCAAGGCGTTTTTGCAGCTGTTTACTAATGGGGAAAAAATTCCGCATATATACGGCTCCGGAATTGTGCAACAGTGGCATCGCATCGGGGATATAAAAAGATGAGGCTCTTTTTTTTGAAATAATGTTCACGGCCAGTCGGTAAACAAAACCAAATGGAGTCAGAGAAGCGAGATCTGGCGCTGGTCATTGTAGATGTGATTCCCAACACAAGCATTGACAACGAAACGCTCTTGTCTTCTCCTCACAATGACTTAACAAAGCAGGAACACTTCGACGAGGAAAACACGCATCAGGTCGATGTCACCAACTCAACTTCACCTGTTGCTGGTGAAATAGATGATCCAGACAAGTTTCCTGAAGGCGGGGTCAAGGCATATCTGGTCCTTTTGGGCTCATTTTTGGGCTTGACCGGAGTGTTAGCGTTTGTCAACACTTCAGGTGTGGTGGAAAACTACATCCTGTCAACAATTCTTTCTGACGTACCAATTTCAACAGTGGGCTGGATATTCTCCATCTACAACTTTTTGGGCTTCGGTATGACATTGGTTCTGGGACCCGTATTCGACCGTGTTGGTTGCAAAATCCCAATTTCGGCGGGAATTGTTCTTATGATGGTGGGGTTTATGTGCGCTTCTGTTGCTACAGAGGTTTACCAGTTTATTTTGGCATATGGAGTTGTTGCTGGACTTGGAACGGCATTCACCTTTGGTCCCTTTGTCGCTGTTATTAGTCATTATTTCTTACGGAAACGGGCAATGGCTATAGGAGGAGCATACATCGGCGGGGCTATTGGAGGGGTTGTATTTCCGATCATGTTCAGGGCATTATTTCCCAAGATCGGATTTGGCTGGTCCATTCGAATTGGTGCTTTCATCTGCTTGGCCTTACTTGTCGCGGGATTATTGTTGGTTGACGACCGTCACAAGGAATTCCAAACACCAGATAACTCGGAGACACATATAGTAAAGCAGATTTTTCAATCGATTGACTTTACCATTTTTAAAAACAAGGTCTACACCTGCTTGGTGCTTGCGTTGTTGGGGAACGGGTTTGCATTCTTGATCACCTCTACGTATTTGGCATCATATGCTTCTGCTTTTGGGTACTCCGACCTGACATCATACATGTTAATCACTGTGTTCAACTCTGCTTCAATCCCGGGCAGATTTATTCCTGCTTTTATTGCAGACAAGTATGGCCGGTTTAACTCAGTGTGCTTGATTAGCTTAATGTCAACTCTTGCGTTCTACATAATCTGGATGAACCATGCTGTGGGTCATACGTTAGGTGGTCTATATGCATTTGCTGGGGTCTTTGGCTTCAGCTCGGGCTCAATTCTTTCCTTAACTCCAGCCCTGATTGGACAAATCTTTAAGGTGGAGGATATCGGTAGAAGTATTGGAACGGCATTCTTTGTGCTATCGTTTGGTGATTTAATTGGAATCCCCGTTGGAGGAGCCATCACCAATCTGAGATCTCGTGAATCCTTTGATCATTTAGTTATTTTTATGACTCTTTGCTCTACCTTGGGCACTATTGGCAGTTTCTCGGCTCGATACTTGTATGTTGGCTTTAAATTGGTCAAGGCATAATTTTCAACGGCATCAACTTAGGACTTTACAGGTTGAAGTTCTAACCACCTACTAATACAGGCTATTCCTCGCTACTTAATACATGTGAACCCTATAAGAAATCGATATTTTCCCGTAAAAACGTCTTTTGGTCAGTGACCCCCTCCAACATAACTGCGTGTAACCGACAATGGCTCCCTAGCATCATTATACGCCACATGGATTTGGTAAGTTTGAACTCAATTACATCTCCACGAACTTCAGTTTTACGCTTTTTGGGATCCGTCTCGGCACCATCACGGCCAATAATATCACTGACCCAAGTATCCTTCATCTCCAAGCCGTTGATTATGCACTTGGAGTCGGCAAATCCCACAGGAAACCGCAAAATTGTTCCTGTGGGAGTCTGCTCATGCATAAATGACTCACTGAAGTCCCGGAAAACCTGGAGCATCTTGTTCGCCAATTTATTGGTGACGTGAACTGTTGAAAACCCTACCGTTTTGTTTAGAAGAATCCTGACCTCTGAATAATCACGATTTAGCGCCAGCAGGTCGGAATCAAGTTGCATAATTAGGCTTCGGGCCGGCTCGCGGCTAAGATATGGACGCACGTACTGTAGAGCAACTTCTTGCTGCTTGCTATGTTGGGCATTGTGGATGATACCCTTTCGGTGGAGATTGTTCAAATTGATAATGATTTCCTGCTTGGTAGGGGCAAATGGGTTGTTGATTATACGGTGACTGATGATGCGTTGTTCTAACTCGAGAAAGCGGTAGTACTTACACTCTCTAACCAAGAGCTGGCGATGCTCTTCTCCCTTAATAATCAAGGTGTTGCCTCTCAAAAGTTCAAGCAAGTCATTAAACAATAGTGGTGACCGTGAAAGTACAGAGGTTGGTCCCAATGGAGGTGGACGGAGCATTCCCTTTTCTTCAAAGACCTTGAAATCGTCTCTGGCAAGTGTGTTAAAATTGACAGTGAAAAAATTTGGATCATTCCCTGTATTAAGAAAAAGGCTTCGTGGAATCTTAAACAGGATATTGCCAATGGTGGCAAATATATCTTCTTCAAGCAAGAACTGTTTGAAACGTCTTAAGCCAAAATATAAACAGTCGGACCAAAGCTGGACAAACTCATGTTCAGTAGTGATATTCACAGAATATCCCTGCAAATGATTGTAAATCTTTTCAAAAACCACTGGGTTTCGGTCAATAAACAATACTTTATCGCTATTTTGCTCCTGGCCAAAGAAACGTGTAAAGTAGGACGGAGCATCTGATGATAAAGAAAGGCCACTGATGCGATATAATCGGTATCCTGCCTGAATGGAGAATATTTTGTCATGTTGAAGTATTTCTGGAATAGTGAGGTCCACTTCGGACGAAAAGCCCACTGTAATCGGGTGTTCAGCCATGGCTTGGCTTGTGAAGATACTGTCAGGTTCTGATATTGGGGAAAATCTTGTTTGGTAATTGCTGACTAAGTGCATCTTAAACAGTATTTTTTGAATCCTGAAATGGATGGAAGAAAATATGTTATATGCAGTTGCATCCACCAACTGGACAGCCTCTAGAGCATCCCTAGTATCCAATATGATAAGGCTATAAGAAAATATCAGGATGGCCAGATATGTTTATCACTTACCCAAAAATTTATTCTTTTGAAACGAATGCAAAGAGATATCATACTATTAATAGTTTATATCTATTAGGTTGCAAAACAGATAAATATAAGTTGGTCAAAAATTTTAATCAAATCCTCTACAAGTAAAACCACCACTCATATCGATTTGGGCTCTTCATTTTAATATAAGCAGTTTGGCTAAGGTTCCTGATAATTTTTATCCCAATCCCCCACAAAGACCAGTTCAATTCTCCATGTCCCTCCGGCATATATACGTGGGGAAATTTTCTTGCTCTAGTGTAAAATCGTGGTCTTCAACCACACCCTGTAAATACAAGATCTGCCACATAAAATCAAAATAAGTTTGGGAGGGGCATTCAAATGGTCAAGACACGTAACTATCGTGGGTGCTGGACATGTCGGGCTAGAAAGGTCAAATGTGACTTAACAAAACCCAAATGTGAGCGATGTAAGCGAGCAGGTGTTGATTGCGCAGGCTTCGACATAAAGCTTGGGTGGGCTCCGTCACTTACGGTGAAATCCGGTCGTCTTGTTTCTATTGGTACAGTCGAAGAAAGCTACCAGCGTCGTAACCTTGACTTGGTGCAGTATCCTCCTTCCATGACGTACGAAACGTTTCAAGAGCTTGCTGAAAAATTGGAGATGCTTGAAAGCAAGATCGAAGATGGCAAGAAAAATGTACGAGTGGGTCCATTCTCGCTGTATTTACCCAGTGGAGAGCCTGTTTCTAGCAGTTTGACCAGTGCTGAAGTGGAATCAGATTCAGATGCGTATGCACTCAAGAAGACAGTGCTATCAAAGACTTTCAATTCCTGGGTCCATTCTCAGTTACTTGGGTTCTCCAAGCTCACAATTATTGCCATTAAGGGCACCAAGTACTATCTTAATGAGCAAAACATGTTGCATATCTTATATCCCAAGTTCTTTCCTAATATGGACTCCGATGACTGGTTGGCCGATATCCGCATAATGCGACTGTTGTACGAAGTTGTGGGAGATGATTTGCGGCTTAAACAACTGTTTAAGGAGCTTGTGAATAATATCCTGCCGCAGCTCTTCTTTTTCAACCGAGTTGGTCTGAAATCGTTTTTCACACAACATCTCATGCCCTACCTCAAGCAAATATTGTACGATTTTGTCTGCCACGACTTTACGACATGGCCGTTGCTGCTGGAGGATTTTAACCAGAACATAAAATTGGCCGTGGTTTATCTTGTGCTCGGAATATCTGCATTTTCGTTGGCTAGTACCAACGTGGAACATATGGATCAACACCTCAAGCTTGCAATTGAACTCCGTAAACTGAGTATTACCATTGTAAATCATCATTTGGATGAGTACGATAATAGTATAACTGGAAATGAGGAGTACGATCGTTTGTTGTTGTTGTCATTGATTCTACAGATTGATTTGGATAGTTGTTTCAGTGTTTTCGAGAATTTTGAGTTGATTTTTGCCATTGGTGACCATATGCTCAAGAATAATTTTAAAGAGACCAATTCGCAGCTTTCATGGGGTTTGCTCAAGATATTTGAGGGTATCAGCATCTTTTTTGAGAGTACGCAGTCCATCAATTTGTTCAACTATGCCATTTCTGAGGGTGACCAGCGAACCAAATATGGTGATTTGAATGAGAATTACGATTTGTTTGACGAAAACGAAGGGTCTGGGGACGAAGTAGATGATGATGAGGACGAGAAACGGACGGCACAAGTCGTAAAGCCCACGATAAAAAACCTCATTATATCATCGTCACTGAACAATGATGCCTACACCATCACTGTTGATAAAAATCAAGATGGCACTGCCAGACTAGTTCCTGAACGGGACTTTACAGATTTCAGTGCTAAAAACATGATGCTTATGGCTGGGCTTCCACTTTCATTGGTGGAAATATTCCACGAAATTATCCACCTCACCAATCACAAGAACATATTTCGTCAACGCAAAGTGTTCCCGCGTAATTTTCCCAAAATATGTGCTGACGTCGAGGACAGGCTCCTTGAATGGGTCATATCCACTGATTGGCAGCTCGATACAGCTGTATCGCTCCATCAGTGTCTACTTCTCTACGCCGAGTCGTTTCAGCAGGCGGTCATTGTATACTATAATCGGCTCATTAAGGAAACTCCGGTGTCCAAGTATCAGCATCATATCCAGAAATCACTAGATAAGTTAGAACAGGCACTTGAGATTGGTTTGATTCAGCCATCGTTTTGGATTCTACTTGTATGTGGCAGCGACTCTCGAGATAAGACAACACAGGCGCGTATTGAGGCTATATGGGGCCATAAGCAGTACACTAGGCAACCTAACTACTGGCGTGCAAAGCAGATCTTGTACGAGATCTGGAAACGCAACACTGAAGGCGAGGATAACGGGTTTATGGACATCGTGAGGGAATGGGATGTGGTTTTGTGCTTGGGGTAGGTCCATCCCGGCTGCAAAAAAAAAAGAACCGTTAACGAAGCAAGAAAAATTATTGGCTGCAGGTTATGGTGAGCCGGTTATTCCGACCAATTGTCTCGACTAGATAGAAATCCTACGAGGTACAGAACAATGTACTGCATGAGCATACAAACTATGAGGGGTACCTGTTCAGCCAAAATAATGGAGAACTGGTTCCTGTGCTCTATGGCCTATGCTAGTGAGACGACTTGACATTTATACACTAGTTAGAATCACTGTTTTTGCTTCAATGCCCAAAGTTTTACGGACCAAGCAGAGGATGCCTGTCAATATTTTTTTTTCTTGAATGCTGTACTACTAATTTTTTTATTATTATTTTGCTAGGCTGATAATTTTTTGATTGCACACTATTTCTCCGAGCCAACCATGATTCCACGGAGGAAATTGTACTTGAAACACAATTCGACCGGAGAAATGTTGTTGGGTATCTGCGAAAATGTAACAGAAAAAATGATGACATACTTGTGTGGTTACCCCAGTGTAACATTCATTTCGGCCCACAGAAAAAAGTACAACATGGAATATGGTGTAATTTTGTCTTTCAAGAGCGAGTCTCAATGGCAGAGAAAAAGAAAAAAATAACGACATCGAACAAACATAAAAAAATGTCGTCCGTGTCTATATTCGTACACACCGGATTATCGGAAACACTCAAAGTAGTCCCCAGAAAACCCCCGGGTAATTGCTAGCTGGTTTTAGCCCATGTGACATTTATACTCCAAATCAGGGATTTTTCGTGTAACAATGAGAGGCGTGTCAGCAGCCTGGAATGTCTGGTACCTTAGTTTCGTACGAGGTGGACCTTGTAGGTTCTGATTTCTTAATGTTTGGGTCTCCCCAGAGCTGTAGCTGGGGTGCGTGGCAAAATAGAAGAAAATATATTGTCCGTCCGCTAGAAACAAAAAAAAATGTCGGTGAGCCGTACACTGGGGCAGGCTGGGGAATTAAGACAAAAAAAAACGACCAGTCTGGGGAATCACGATGTAGGCAGTTTTTCCGGTAATTTTTCGTTAAACTAGTTTCTAATTCCCATCCAAGATTTCTTGGTACCCTATAATCGACCCCTTCTAACAGTACACCATTTGTGTATTGCAGAACATCTGCACCTCTCATTCCTTACTTTGACTACTAATACTTTCTCGCCCGCCAACCAATAGGATCCATCCTTATCCCCCTTGAGCCGCCAGGAAATCGACGACTTCCCACGATGGCAACCACGGTTTCTTCAGAAATATCGACATCATCGACGTTTATATCCCCGAATATTCAAGACTCCCCGGGAGATAATCAGCCACGAAAACGAACCAAAGTTTCCAGAGCATGCGATGCATGTAGACGGAAGAAAGTTCGATGCAACGCCGAATACCTGACCACGCTACAAAAGGTGGTAAAACTCTGCAATAACTGTGCAAAGAACAACGAACTGTGCACATTCCTGCGTATTCCATTGAAGAGAGGACCTTCAAAGGGTTACATCCGCGACTTGGAAGAGAAATTGGACCGTTCAGAAACCCATAACTACAACCTCACAAAATCACTTCCATCAAACGCTATGCCAATTCCCCTGGGTCATCAAACTCTTCCATTTCCTCAAAAATCAACCAATGGTACCACTTCTCCCATCGTCTTGCCACCATTAGTAGGTTACGCATCAAAAATCAAGTTTGGCTCAACTCCAAACCCCAACATCGTCGTTAACACAAGCCCCAACGCTAATTCGGGTGGAAGTGGTAGCAGTGTTCCCTCGAGTCCACGTAGTAATACTATAAACGGCCTCTTAAATTCCGAGCCCACTCCCAAGAACAACAGTCCACCAATTCAGGGTCCATTCTGGAAAGTCCCCTACGAAATGCCCCAACTGACAACTTCCAGACGCTCATCGGCAACTCCAAACAATAGTATTATGAGCAATGGACCTTCGAATGGTACTGGACGCCGGCGGTCCTCGTCGATAGATTCGCTTTCGTCAAATGGGCTGCGTTTGGCCCTCAAACCTAGTGTGTCTATTAGTAGCGAATTTTCCGACAGCGACGCTGACGACTTTTACACCATCAGATCGGGTGTATCACTGACGGTACTGTTGCAGGACCGAGGAATTGTCCGCCAAACCTCGCAGTCGTCGCTGCCAAGGAACTCTATTTCATCGCTCTCAAGTCTCAATAATCGCATTACAAAGAATCTAACTCTTCATCCAACAACTCAAGTTCTGCTGGCTCCCCAATTGCATCCATTTCCGCAGTTTTCACAACCTATTCACTTTTCCCAGCCGCTTATCCAACAACAGCAAGTTGGACCATTACCCTACCAGCCCCAACCACCACGTCAGTATGTTGCTACTCGTGAAACCAATCTTAACGCATACTACTCAGGTTTCCATCAAAAATTCCCCATCTTGCCCGAAAAGCAAATCATTCTCGCCATGGCAGAAGCCAACAGCGCTGGTGCCAGTGCTGGTGCCAGTGCAGTTATGGATTTATTTAATATTTCCCTCCACCATCTCGTGAACTTCAAAACATTGGGTGCTCGTGACCACGCCGGCGTGGTATCCCGTTTGAGCTCACTTTATCCGTTCCACTACCACGACATTGTTGTCAACGATACGCTTCTTGTGTTCTATTGCAGTGCGCTCGTGGTTATCAACTACGCCGTGTTGCTTGGAGGAGAAGAATACTCATCAGGATTTACACTTGCCAGTGCAGTGTTTCGTGATTTCAGGGTCTTGGAACGCTTCGTTGACACCCCTCGCCAGGACCCCAGCAGTATCCAGATGATTTTGCCACAATTGTTTCAATCGTTTGTGGTTGTGGATTCCATCTATAGCTTAGGCTACGGAGTTCAGCGTGTTGTCTGCTCCAGTACAGCACAGTATCTTGTTGAACACGATTACTTGGTTCATAAGGAGTACTCTGTGCTCCTCAGCTTGTTGGACTCCCGAGACCGTTTTGTACTCAAGCACGATCGTGATCACCTTGTCCCTTCAGACATTGCTCGAATTGAAAGTGCTTCCGATTTTATGGGCTACTTTAAACAACTTGTTGGGGAAAAGGCCGAATTGATGCGTCACTTGGTTGAAGGACAACATCTCTTAGTTGAGACCAATGATATTGACGAAACGGCTGAGAGTTTGGGAGACTACAACTTAAAATTGGTACGTTTGATCAAACGTTTGTCCAATTTGATCATCAGCTTTGCCAACTACATCAGTACCAACACCCTGGCATCTAATTTTTCCAGCGCCAATAACTCAAGTTCAACACTCGGCAGCGACACCACACAAATGACACCGCCAGCAGCTAACTCTGCAAATCCTCTTCTTGTCCTTACCTTATCTCAGCTTTTCAAGCTTCTCAAGCTTAGCAAACTTCTTGTTGATCTTTCTGTAACCTTGCTCAGCTATAACCACGGTGACATTCTGAATCGTTGTATCAAGATCAACAATGATCTTTCTATTTCATTCAATCTCCTTAATCTCAATTTGCTCAACTTGGACCTTGGTGCCGCTGCAGTTGCTTTGCTCCGTACACGTATAGCCGACTATAAGTTCAATTTTGCCATGGGAACCAATAGCGAAAATTCTATGAAGATTGCTTTGGATAAGTGGAAATCCGAGTTTGCGTTTACAATTCTTCCGTTCATTGAAAGAGAAAACATGGAAGGTTGGTATTGATACGTATATGAATATATTTATTCTTTAATTTTACTAATCTATCTTGATTTGACTGTAGATGCGTCTGATAAAGATCAAACTACTGAGGAACCCAATTGAACCACAGCACACAAATACCAACAACGAGATCACCAACGAGTACCCAAAGTACAATACAAATGAGGCCAATCCACCGAAGCTTTCGCCACCAGTTAAGAAGAAGGAATGCACAAAAACATAAATACCACAACCACCTCCAACAAATAATGACTTCCATTGCCACTGGTGGTTTTCGGCACACAATGTGTAGTACACCATCAACACGGAAATTAATGCTGTAGTTAACACCATCAAGATGATACACAAGAACAAAAATCCAAACATATAGTAAATCCGGTTGAACCATAACGACGTGTAAATGAAATACATTTCAACAGCAATTGTACCAAATGGGAAAATACCTGAGATCAACATCACTGGAATAGTACGCAAGTACCATGGTTGCTTTGGAACTTGACGAGGAATCTGGTTGGTTCTGACTGGAACAGTTAAAAGTGGACGCTTTGATGCAAGAACGGAACCAATGATGGACAATGGAACTGATACGACAAACCAGATCACCACAATAGCGAGCATGGTACCAATAGGAATTGCACCCGATGAGTTGACGTAAATCAAGAAGAAGTTCAAGAAAATAAAAATGGCAAACAATACTCCCGGAACAAGAGTTGGAGTCAATAACAAATTGAGCTTCCAGTTTTCACCTCCAAAGAATCTGTATAAGTATCCAGACACAAATGAGCCAATAATGCTGAAGAAAGTGTAAAGGATGAACATGAAAGTAGACAAGGATCCACGGTTCGATGGAGATAACAAACCAAACAAGGCAAACACAATAGAAACAAAGGTCATCAAAAAGATTTGGACACCAGAACCAACAACGACAGACAAAACCATTTTGTTCTTTGGAGGGCGGAAGACATCACCGTGGACCAATTTCCAGCCGCTTTCGTCGGAGATGTCATCATCTAAGTTGACCTCGTTGTATTTGATAATATCATTGTTTAAAGTACGCATCAAAATATGGGAGATAATCAAACCAAGAGTTACGACAATAAGGGCAAAATTCAATAACGAAAACCATTGAATCTTTGGGTCATACACGTGTAAGTATTTGTCCCATCTGGTAGCCCAGGCAGTGTCCGACTCCTCAAAGGCGACAGAGTAGGTGAAGAGAACGCTAGAGTCCTTTTCCTTACTCAATTGAACTTTTGGTAAATCCTTGGAACACAAATTTTCTTTAGCGCCGGTTCTGTCCAAGGAATAAGGGCTAACAGTGACCCCAACAACTCTGAACTTTTCTCCACGCTTGTGATATTCGATGTTAATGTCAAAGTGGTTAGCCAAATATGGAATGTTTTGGTCATCGATTTCACCCATCCTAAATCCGGATCCGTAGAATGTGGAGTGTGTCTTTTCTTCAAGGACCGTTCTGGCAGCTGGAAGACCATCAATGATCCAGTTATGGTTGTAACTAGCCCTGATATTACGGTTGACAAATGCGGAATCAATCTTGCTGTATTCCGCCGTACAAAGCTGTTGACACTGCTTGCCATCCAACATATTGATTTCGAATGGGGAGCTGAAAATACGGTCTCCGAATATGATAGAACCTAACAGTTCCAGTTGTTTTTGGGGTCCACCTTCGGGCTGACAGAAGTGGAACTTGGGATAGTAGTAGTCATACGAGTAAACATAAGTACCAGATTTGGTTCTGGAGTTTGTGTTGGACAAGTGGTGCAACGAAGGTGTAAGATGGTTGACAAAAAGCGGGATCTTTTGGCCCTTATCGTAGTCTGTTGGAGCAACACCTGGAAGGTAGAATGCGCGAGCAATCCCCGAAAGGAATACCAATGTCACTAGCTGAAAAAGATGCATGATAAAGTCGAGTGATCAACGGTTTGAAACCGTGTTTTTTTTCTACTAAATTAATTCAGTCGAGCACGACATTTTTGTTTAGAGTAGGGAAATGTCGGCAAGTACAAACGAGCTAATGTAAAGGGGTTTTGCAGGTGGCATCTTCGGCTTTGCTGTTTTTCGGCTGTCTTCTCTTAGCCAAGCTGGATTTCTTATATTCATTTGTAATAATACGAATCTCACGTAGCTTGTTAGCCTGTAACAGAGGATCAGACATATACTTGGGCCGAGTTTTTGAAAAATCGCACTCTAAGTTTAGTCTCCGGCACTGGCCACAAGAGGGACGATCTTCAGGACAAGACTTATGACGAACGCGGCATATCCAGCACCCGTTTTTTGACCGTGGAGCGAGTTGTCTTTTTTTCACTGGCGGCTTCTTTGTTTGCTGACGGAGCTTGAGTTCTCGACCTGGGGGTTTAGATCCTGGAACATACTCCTGGTCTTCAGGATCTATTTCTCTCTGTGATTCGTCTTCTTCGTCTAGCAGTTGTGCAGCCGCAATCGGCTTTGATTCTAGTACTTTTTCCGTTTTAATTTTCTTCCTTCCTCTCCTTTTAGATGGTCCATCCTGGGACGGATTAGTTGTTGCAGCCCGACAAAGAGAAGTATAAACTTTGTTCTTGGATCCCTTGGGGCGGCCTCTTTTAGGTTTGCAAGGGGAGGATGGGATCAATTCGGGAACAGTTTCTTGTGAGGTATCAATCGGATTCTGTGGGACACCGTCCGTTGAAGATAATTTGCAGCCAGTATTATGAGAAATCTGTGTGGTTTCCTGTGAGTAATCATATAGCATGTACTTTGGGCGAGATGTCGTATCTGATTCTGAAGTGAGGAATGCTGAATCCACCTTTATCTCAGTTGGGCTATCTCTTTCTGGTACAAGAGGAGAGCTGAACATAAACCGAGTTTGAGAGTCGGGATTGAATGGATTAGGTGTAATGAAAGGTAACGAAGGCCAGAGTTTTATTGTTTCTGTTGGTGCCGATTGCAAAGAAAGGGCCGGGGACACAATATCTGGCTCTCCCTGCAGTGTTTCACTTTTGTTGATAACTCTAAATTTTGTGAATACCAGACTGTTTGTGGGAGACTGGCTGTTTAAACAAAACTGCGTCAAATTAAACTGGTTGCTTGACTTAGTTGGTTCAACCCAGCGGTAAAGATGACCACAGTTGGGTGTTTTTACATATGCCAGAAGTCCCTTTGGCGTACTAGTGATGTCTTGCAGATATCTCGAGCTGCTTGGATGGTTCATTGTTACCTAAGAAAAGTGGCTGCAAAAAAAAGAGACTTTTTAGTTTAAAGATCTATGTTTCCTTTTTTTAATTTTCCCTCAACTACACACTCGCCGGCGAGGTATGGGCACTCGTATATGCCAAAATCCAGTTTAGATTAGTAAGAAGAAACTTACAACTGGTAGTCCATTCGTTGTTAGATGTCACCCGAATACTTTTGTTGCCAATGGTGTCGTTTTTGGGTGAGATCTTGTAGGGAAGTTCAATTTCTGGATCAAGAGATATAAGTCGAGCCTCAATCTGGGCAACAATATCCAATAGAGCTATCATGGAAACATCAAGTTTGTTGAAGTTAAAGAGTTTACCCAAGGAAAACTCATTGCGTGAATACAAGTTCAATACTGTCTTGGTCTTGACTTGTCTCACAGTCCCATCTTCTTGTATCTTCTCAGCCGTAGATAGCTTGATGATTTGTGACTGCGAACCTAGTGGAACTAATTGGTAGTCTACCATCTTTAGCTTAAGCCGCTTCGTAAGAAATATCACAAGTAATACTATCTGTCCAAGAGCAGCATTAATCTCGGGCCACGCTAGTTTGTATCCTAAACGGAGGCCGTTTATGGTACCGTAACTATCTGATTTATCAGACGAAATCCGAAACATCTTCTTATAAATATTCATTTGTCGAAGTTTATCCAAATGATTGAGATGCACCTTGTATGTTGCTTTTGATTGCTCTAACTTCAGATATTGCTGGTTGAGCTCCAATTGAAGTTGATTCTTTAACTTAAACAAACTCTGTAACTCCGAGTCATTGAGAGTATTTAGTTCCTGCTGAAGTTCTTTAAGCTCATTCTCAAGCAGGGTTCTTGTAGATTCTAAACTCTTTAGCTCGTCAAGTCTTTCTGTCTCTAATTCGGATAATCGCTTATATTCTTCCATCGATTCAGCCAATTTCATATCAAGATCTTCAATATCACCACCATCATGCTCTTTGAGCTTTTTCAAGAAGGTGTGGTATTGTTCCTTTTCTCTCTGGCTCTGATCAAACTTCATCTTGTAGTTCTCCACCAAGATATCTGCACAGTCAGCAGAAAGTGGGTGATCTATATCCAGATTCGTAGATAAAACTTCAAATACCTTGCTCAAAGTCTTTAATCTGGCAGATATAAGTCCTTCGTCCTCAACAGGAGGTAAATTAGATCGCTTTGGCGGGTCACCTTCATTATCAGTCAACACAACGTAGGAATTGGAAGAAGATGTTTGGTCTTCCATATCATCGACGTCTTCCGCCTCATCCAACTCATCTACACTCTGCATCATGTTGTGTTCTTCCAATGGTTTCAAGTCTTTCACCTTGGTAAAAAGCTCCAATCGCTCACTGGGGATATATTCTTTGGGATCAACAATTATTTCTTCATCGTGGTTGTGTCTCTTGTTAATCAAGATTTTAAGTTGTGCCGGTGTTAGTCTAAGCAAGCTTTCGTCAAGCTGCACCGGTGTATTACACTGCTGGCAAATAAACGTACGGTCCATGGCTACTGTGAATTTGGGAAAGGCAGTTCCTGGATATGAGTGATAGAGATATGCAGTATATCATGTCATTGTTTTCATATGTTTCTTAATTATTTACATAATCTCATAACAAGCCGATCTAGTATAGTGGTTAGTACACTTCGTTGTGGCCGAAGAAACCCAAGTTCGATTCCTGGGATCGGCAGTTTTTTTTCAAACTTTTTTTCTTTTAAAACAATAGCCCTAATCTACAGTTACCCGGTTTTCATGGCGAACTATAAAAATTTCAATCTCATCAACTTTCTTCCTGGTCACATCTGAAGAAGAGTGTACAATGCTTATTGCATAGAGTTAAAAGTATGTTTTTCTTTTGAACAACCGAAATAACTGATGACAAACTGATTATAGTTGCTTGAAGATTTAACCGTCACTGTGAGCACATGATTTCTCAAGACTACAACGGTATCTGATGTTTTGACTTGAAAATTATTTTCAAAACTTAGTACTAACTTTAGAAGATTAAAACCCTTAATTTGCCATGGGTAAACGTAAAAGTCATAGACAATTATTAAACGAGTTGTACTCGCGCCCGCTTCCGCTAGTACTTTCGACGGAAGAATATGGTGTTAATCTCTATCCTCATAATGGTGTGTCGTGGTTATTAATGATAGGGAAATTAGTTCAAATCTACTTGGCTAAGCCAGTGCCCCAATCGTTGATTCGACTCATCAAAGTAGAGTATGTCAACGGCATCTTTAAAGTCACGCAAGAAGATGACATGAACACCCTCTGGAGATCGGGGTTCTTTGGTAAAGGTGTCCTCTCGCGTTCGGAACCAACATGGAAAGAACGTACTATTCAACGTTTGCAGCTTGATTCCGGGTCCGCAGTGACTGATGTCGCTATGGAAGACATTACCAGGCTCAGACGGGAAGAGAGAAAGCGATTCAAGCAGGAACGCGCTAAGGTTCAGGAATTGGAATTAAAACAACGCCAGGGGCAGATATCAGAAGAGGAATTGGTATTGTTAGAGAACTTACGGTCACTGGTGACTGAATTGAAGAATAACGGTTTGAATCCGACAGCCGAAGGTGGAGCAACAGCTTTCTTACGGGTTGAGGACGAAGAATTGATTGATCTTGATACCAACACCTTAAAGACAAATATTGAGTATCTTCAACTACAGGCCATCGAGACATTCTTTTTAAGCTTTGGTCTAAATGCCGTTGAGATTGTCGACAATTCGAGGATATTCTCGCTTACAGAAGTGTTTTCTAATTGTTGCAACGGTGATTTAACTTCTAAAAGCAAGTTTGTGCTTGATTATGTTGTGTATCATCATTTTCGGTCGCTTGGTTGGTGTGTACGGTCTGGTATTAAGTTTGGCTGTGATATGTTGCTCTACAAGCGAGGCCCTCCATTTACCCACGCTGAGCATGCTGTCTTGGTACTTCCAAATGATGCCATACAGCAGGACTGGCTCGACATGGCAACTATTTCTCGTGTCATAGGAGCTGTGAAGAAGAATTTAGTTTTAGTCTATGTGGATTATCCTGAGCAGGTCGATTTTGACATCATACTAGCAAAGGCAGATGGCAAGGAAAAGTTTGTTGATCTTTTCCAACTGTACAAAGTGACAGAGATCTTGTATAAAAGGTGGGCCCCAGGAAGAACCAGGGATTAGCATGTATTGTATGAACTTTTTTTTTTGTTTCTTGCGTTAGATTCATTCTTTATCGTATCAATGGTAGACGAACGTACCAGTCTACTTCCAAGCCCGCGTCCCGAATCGCGGGCAGAGCTGCGAGATCTGCCTGCGACTCAAAGACGTCCGCCACTTTACTCAATCCCTTCTACGCAATCCTTTCGATCAATTAGGGGCCATGACCCTGTCGTAGACGAATGGGTCAATTCCAACGGAGACGAAATCAATGTTGGTTTGTTTGATCACAAGTTTGATTTTTTTGCGTACGCTGCCTACTACCTTCCGATTTTGCAGTGGTTGCCGGCCTACGAGCCCAAGCAAGTTTTGGTGGGCGATTTTCTTGCGGGGCTTTCAATGGCTCTGTTTCAAATCCCTTTAGTGATGTCTATTGCTACATCGTTAACACATCTTTCGCCTATTTTGGGACTCTACTCCATCATCATCGGTGCTTGTGTGTATGGTATTTTTGGATGTGTACCGGTCTTGGTTGTGAGTGCAGCCCCATCTACCGCCCTTATCTATGGTCAAACCATTGATTTGATAAGACACAATCCCCAGTTTTCTGATTTATCCGAACCAGTTGTATCCCTGGCAATGTCAGCTTCAGTGGGAGGAATTCTCCTTGCTGGAGGATTGTTGCGATTGGGTTTCTTGGATGGAGTCTTGAGCCGGGCCTTGCTCAAGGGATTCATTGCGGCAATGGGGTTTATCATGATCATTAATGAACTCAGCTCAGAATTGGGATTGGTGGAACTTTCATTTACCCAGCCTCACACAACGACCATTGACAAGTTTATGTTCATCGTTCGCAACTACCAGGCTACTCACCTTCCCACATTTGCTATTTCGTCCATAACATTAGCCATCGTGATGTCGGTAAGATCAATAAAGAATTTCTTGGTCAACAAGTACAAGTATAAAAATGTCATCTATGTACCCGATCTCATGTTGATGGTGGTGGTGGCTACATTTCTTTGTTACCGTTATAGGTGGTTTGAGAATGGAGTTGAGATTGTGGGGGAAATTGTTGGACTGTCACCAGCACCACAGTTGGTCAACCCCTTTAAATGGTCCAAGCTTAGTCTTTATAAGGAGACATTCACCACTGCCTTCTTGTGCACAATATTGGGCTATTTTGATTCTACAACTGCCACCAAAGCCTTGAGTGCTCAATATAACTACCAAGTTTCCTCGAATCGTGAGTTAATTGCCTTGGGCGCCACGAACCTTATTGTAAGTCTTGTTAGTGGATTACCTGCGTTTGGAGCTTTTGGAAGATCCAGGATTAATATGTTGGCAGGAGCAACTACCCCCATGGCTAGTCTCATTACGGCTGCTGTCACCGTTTTTTCGATGATATATCTCTTGCCACTTGCATATTATCTTCCTGAATGTGTGTTGGCCCTTTCCACTACCATCATTGGAATAACGGTAATTCAGGAAGTCCCTACTGATCTAAAGTTTTTTTGGGACATACAAGGTTACGATGAACTTCTTACGTTTTTGGTTATCTTCTTAGCCACCTTGTTGTGGAGTACACAGGCAGGTGTGACATTGGGCGTTTTGGTTGCTGTTGTTAGGGTTATTAAGAACAGCACACGGTCTCAGATTCAGATTTTGGGTCGTATTCCACACACTTCTGTTTTTCGTAATGCTGACGAGCTTATTGAGGAAAGCTTTGTGTCATATGCTGATGATTCAAGCATGGTAGAAGGTATGCTGACCGATAAGATGGATACTTTGATTGCTGAAATTGAAGAAATCGAAGGAGTGATTATCATTAAAATTCCAGAACCATTAAACTTTGCCAATGTGGGTGATCTTCGTAACAAACTCACACGAATTGAGAAGTACAGATCATTACTTGTACATCCGTCGCAGCCAACATGGAGGGAATTCAACAGCAAGACAATCAAATTAATTTTATTTGATTGCAAGGGGATGACGGCGATTGACTCGTCGGCCACCCAAGTTCTTTACGAGATTATTTGTAAGTATACTCTTGAGCAGGGAATCTCGGTGTGCTTTTCTCGTGTTTCATTGGATAAGACAGTACGTAATAAGTTTACTCGGTCAGGGATAACAAAATTGATCAACAACAACCATGCTCATTATCCCAACTCCTTGCCTGATGATATTTCTCATTCGACAGGAATGGGACCAGGTTTTTTTCTCAGTATTGAAAGGGCATTGAAAGTAGCCAGTGGTGAAGTATGAAATGACTGCAAAACTAGTATTGTATACAGGTTGTAGTTTGGTGCATTTATTTTCGTTATTTCTTTTCTTTTTTTGTTGCTGACCTAAAGTGTACTAATAAGATAAAGGTCTAGGCTGCACCCGCGGTATATATTATCACCAACCAGGAAGCCATCGACATCGAAGAATCACTTACATTTTGCATTTAGATTTACAATGATTAGATCAAGTAGAATATTGACATCATCAATAAGAAGATACAGCAGCAGTGCCGGGTATCAGTTTTATGATCTTGTGCTAGCAAACACCAGCAATCCCCAACCCATTGAGGCCTACCTTATGACCGAGAGTGAGTTGAAGGAACTAAAGAAGCATACTAAAACTACTTATGAAGGTGCATATAAATCAGATCCCGATATCACAGCAGAAGAGAAGATTTCCAAGGTTTTTGGTGGGAGGATAAAGGGAGAAGCAAGAGTGTCATCGAGTCGGATAAGCATTGGTGAACCGAAAATGATTGCTGGTGTACTTGTTCCAGACAAACCTAAGGAACCAGATAATTGTTGTATGAGTGGGTGTGTCAACTGTGTGTGGGAGTTGTACAATGACGATACCAAAGAATGGAACAACAAGAGAAAAGAGGCAGCCAAGAACTTAGTTGCAAGAGGCGGACGTTGGCCGGAGAACTTCCATCCACCAGTGCTGAGGTTAAGGCCCGAAAACTTGCCTCTTTCATTGAGCAAAGCTAGCAAGGAAGATACTACATCCAAATCTACCGCCAAGCAAGAAGAAGAAGAGACGTGGGGTAATGTCCCTGTGTCCATCCGTGTTTTTGCCGAGATGGAGAAGAAAATGAAAATGAAAGCTAAAAAAATGCCAGTGGTATAGAATATTTATTAGACTAAACAAGCCTTAGACTGTCCGGACATCTCAAAAACTTTTTGGTTATTTAATCCAAATCAACTCCCTTGTTCTTGTAAAATTCCTTGGCTTCATCAATTTGAACAAGCAACTCCTTGTACTTTTCTTCCTTGTCTTTGAAAGTATACACGCCCCAGCCCAAAGTGGCCAAAGCATAAGCACCAAAAGTTACCAAGCCCCAGAATGGGAGGTATGGCAAGATTTCATCATGGATCTTGGTGGTCGTTGGAATAACACCAGCATAAAGGCCAAAGTAAACAGCTGATAACGCAAATGCAGCCAAGAGGGCTTCCGTAGCTTTGGTCATTATTGATGATGTGGTCTCGAAGTTGTCAAATATTTATGTTTAACGTGTTTATTTGAGAATTTAATATACAGGATTCTCTGAGTAGTATGCAGAACAGAATTAGGGAAGAGAGGGTATTCACTGGTCTAATGTATCTTGCTTGATGAATCCAAGCAATCCGCTCAATTTATTTGAAATATCTTCGTTGAATTGGTCGAGCTTCTTTATCAAGTTGGCCTCATCAATCACAGGCTCGATTTCTTCTTCTTGAATATCGGCTTCAACATCTTCTTCTTCTCCCTCCTCGTCACTGGGTACAATGGCACTGGCTGCTATCTCATTATCATCGTCGTCTCTTGTCCTCTCATGCTTGAGTGTCTCTTCCCCTTCTTCTTCCTCTTCCTCTTCCTCTTCTTCTTCATTGGTAACATAATCGGTCGTAATAATCTTATATATCTTAGCCTGGTCAAGAGACTCTTCCTTAACAATTCGATTGAGTTTGTACCTCACAATTCGACGGATCACTTCAACTGTTTGTCGGTTGATCCACCCATCCTGGAAGTCAGGTACGTCTCTTAAAAAGTTGTCTGCCATTTTCTTTCCATGATCTTCTAGTATGGTCGTAATGTCAGAATCAATGATATCTCCAATCTGATATGTAACAGTTGAGGGCAAAGACACCCCATCAAAGAATAAGTAGTCACTTATCCTAATATTATGATGCCCGGTATGCATCACCGTATTGGGTACTATTCGGCTCAGATTCTCTTTCCCGAGAACAAACTTAAGGCCAGGAATACGGAAATACTCACTTTGATAAACCCAAAACAGCGAATCACTTTTCGGATCAACACCAAACTTGACATTACAAAATCTCCATGGCCCGCTCTTGTATATGAATGTCACGTATGGAAGCGCTTGTTTGATAAACTTTTTGAGACTAGGTGACACTATATCCTCTAACTGTTTTCGAAGCCAGATTGGCTTTATTTCAAATACTTCCTTCAACCATTCAATACAATTGAGTAACTGAAATTCGGGACTGTTGACTGGTTGTTGTTTCAGTGTTAGTTCTTTATAATTGTCAATTAACTGCTGTGCTGGAGCAGTTGGAATAATATTTGTGTGGTAGTCAACCATCTTAGTGTATAACTTGATAGTGTTTTTGGTAGAAATCACCTTAATTTCTCCACTCTCTAAGTCCTTAACAGCGGTGGTGAAAGGGTTCTTTTGATACTTGAAATCAAACGGGAATTTGATGGGACTGAAGATAGGTGGTGGTGGAAGCTGGTGGTCAATATTCTGGTAGTTGCTATTATTAGGTTTATAATCTGAAATCTGACTAAACTGCTGGTTATGGTCAAAATAACGCTTTAAGTCACCAAAATTCTTGGAGTTGAGAACCGATTCATTAAACTCTTGGACCATGGTATTGTTCTTGGTTGATGCTTGAAAGTCGGCAATCAGCTTGAAAGAATACGTTTTGTCAATAATTGCTACCGGCTGAACCCGGTAATATAACTCAGTTTTCAGCGCTATGGCTACTAGATCCTTAATTGAGTATTTCTCTGGGGTATAATCGGATGGAATACACTTTTTTGGAATGGAGACCTTCAACAAAACTTTCTCACTGGTATTGATAGATGATTGAATTGGATGATGGAACGGATCATTTCGTAACTTGAGTTCCAAAATGTTGTCTGCTGAGTTTCCTTCAGAGCTATTTATCACTTTAGAGATTTTCTTCTTTCCGCCAACCATAGCAATTGCTTTGTTAGTATCTTTCACATTAAGAGGAAACTCTACCGTCAGAGCATGCGGTACATCCATCGATAGCTTTTCAGCAATATTCTCCAGCATTATTGTTGATGTAAATCTACAATGTTTATCTCAGCTCGATACAGGAAATTAAAAGTTCAATACAAGTTTCCAGAAGAAACATCAGTACCGCAAGTGATTTTCAACTTATCACAAAATACTTTCATAGCGGGTTAATATAGGCAATTGACTTCTGGAAAACAGTGGAAATACTTTCTCCAATTCTATTCATTTAACTAACTATTTGATGTGTTCGTTTGACTACTTTTGTTAAACAATTTACCAATTATCAATAAAAATTACTGCATCTTTTAATTTTAAAGAATTATCAAGATCAGTGGTCTCAACATATTACTTTCCACCAACACATGATGCGATACATCTAACATATTCTATTTTCTATTGACTAGAGATTAATCAAGTTCATATGTCTTCTATCAAGCACTTACACACAGAATAGAGATCATAGTGATATTTTGACATGTATCAATTAGATAGTCAGCTTAAAAAATGCTGCTTTACTAAAGTAGATAGTATACAGTCTGCTGTTACAGCACAATAAATGGCGTTTAGAGGATACTGCTACATGATCAAAATAACCGAGAATCATCCTGGTTTCGAACAATGGCTGTGTTAAGAATGCTAAAAAGCCACTTCAATTGAGCCACAATTTTAAATGCAAGTAGAGTAAGGTATCGCTTCATGAGAAAGGACACATGTGTCGGTACTCAAATAATTTTCTCCTGCTAAATGGTTGGAGGCACCCAAATTACCTTGATCCGGAATGGAGAGAGGAGGTATTTGAAGCATTGACAGATTTTCCAAAAGGGCTACTCAACTCGCAAATTCGATCTAGTGGAGAAAAACGGGGAATGAAGTTATCAGGGGTGATTTCCCAAGATAAATATGATCTAACAATTGACCATATTAAATTGGGGTAAATAGAAGTTAGTTCAGGAAAGTTTGACGCAAGATACCAAGATATATTTCATCATGTTTAATTTTACAGCAGAGAATTTGACGAAGAGGTATTTATAACAAACAAAAAAATTGAAAAGGTAGGGTAGAAACTCTTACGAGTCACCAAAGTTCGAGGAAATTCAGGGAATCCACTACTTTTGACGGATGCTACTAGTTGTTTGCAATTGTCACGACACAAGCGCCAATTGACCTTGCAACAAAAACCCCGAATTCGGAAACATCACAAAACTTTCGTCCCGATCTGTTCCTAATTCTGGGGTTCCATTTATCCACGGTCCACGGTTATGCTCGGTACGGAGAAAATTGCTCCGTTTGATTGGTCGGGGCTCACGGAGTTCGCAGGACCTGCGAAAAATTGTCCACCTCTCGCTATAAAATGCGTCGTTCCGGCCGTCAATTGTGAAAAAAGCAGTCTACCCAAATGTTTTCCAAAGTTGCCACTAGATCTTTCTCCTCCTCCGCTGCCTCCGCCTACAAGGTTACTGTCTTAGGTGCCAATGGTGGTATTGGTCAACCATTGTCCTTGTTGTTGAAGTTGAACCACAGAGTTACTGACTTGGCTTTGTACGACTTGAGAGGTGCCCCAGGTGTTGCTGCCGATGTTTCCCACATCCCAACCAACTCTACCGTCAAGGGTTACAACCCAGATCAATTGAAGGAAGCTTTGACTGGTTCTGATGTTGTTGTCATCCCAGCTGGTGTCCCAAGAAAGCCAGGTATGACCAGAGACGACTTGTTCAACACCAACGCCTCTATCGTAAGAGACTTGGCCAAAGCTGCTGCTGAACACTCTCCAAACGCTGCTTTGTTGATTATCTCCAACCCAGTCAACTCTACTGTCCCAATTGTTGCTGAAGTCTTGAAGTCCAAGGGTGTCTACAACCCAAAGAAGTTGTTCGGTGTCACCACCTTGGACGTCTTGAGAGCCTCTAGATTCGTTTCTGAAGTTGCTGGTACCAACCCAGTTAACGAAAAGGTCACCGTTGTCGGTGGTCACTCTGGTATCACCATTGTTCCATTGTTGTCTCAAACCAACCACAAGGACTTGCCAACCGAAACCAGAGACGCTTTGATCCACAGAATCCAATTCGGTGGTGACGAAGTTGTTCAAGCTAAAGACGGTGCTGGTTCCGCCACTTTATCCATGGCTCAGGCTGGTGCTAGATTCGCTGGTGCTGTTTTGCAAGGTTTGGACGGTGACAAGGATGTCATTGAACCATCTTTCGTTGACTCTCCATTGTTCAAGGGTGAAGGTGTTGAATTCTTTGCCTCCAAGGTCACCTTGGGTGTTGACGGTGTCTCCAGCGTTCACCCATTGGGCAACTTGTCTGACCACGAAGAAGCTTTGGTCCAAGAAGCCAAGGACACTTTGATCAAGAACATCAAGAAGGGTGTCGAATTTGTCCAACAAAACCCATAAGTTTGTTTGTAAATAATCAATGATTTTACGTTACTATTTTAAAGAAAAGGAAAGTTGACAATCTGTAGAGCAAAGGTTCTCGAAGGATTCTGATGATTTTAAAGTATAAGTAAGGTTAACTCATTAGTAATTATTGTCGACCCTACAGGAACAGCTAGACTCGTGCTCATTAAAGTATGGTATTGACGTAATGCTTTGCGCTGCACGACGTTGCCTATTGTGGAAGTGGTTGCGAAAGATGTGCACTGGGCTGCCTGCACTACTCCGCCAACTAAAAAGCAATTTGGGGCGTTGTTACCAACACAAAGTCGGAATAGAGAAAAATCTGAATCGGTTAGAGAATATAACCGCTAGTATTAAACATCTTTTCACCAAACTAAAAATTCAGACACTATAAAAATTAAGAGGCTCAAGTAAAAAGGAGAGCTGTTCCACCGAGTATTGAGAAAATAAACGTAAAATTGCACGAATGGGGTTACCACAGCCTCACTATACATCATACGCCAACACGCATAATGGGTGAAACGTCTGGGCTTTTTTTTTGTAGCATAGATGTGACTCTCGATTCGCACAAATCAAAAAAAAGGTGCAGACAAGACGCGTGTCAGTCTGGTTGGCCCACCCACCGAATTAACTTCTCTTTTTACAATCACGCGTCGGTGTGTACATGTTGCACATCAGTACACAGCGCAGTGATTTGTCATACTATTAATGATCTATATATAGAAGTCATCTGATAGAAAATACGTATTACCGGAGCAAAATGGGTCACCTCTACCGAGACAACCACGATCGAGATAATTCCGCTACCACCTCTCCCCTCTCCAGTATAAAACAAGTGAGCCGGATGATCTGCACTGTAGCAACCGTTGACGACTTTTAGCACCTAACATGTTCAACCGCTGAAATACGCCTCTGATTTTCTACGTTTCAGGGTAATGGCGGGACATAAGTTTCACCCCCGGAATATCATTTTTGTGTGGGTCGAACCAGGGCACCCTCGGAACTCCAATCCAAGCCTGGTTATGTTCAATCAAAACTTTTTCATACTCCAAATTTTATTATACAAATCTCCGTAATACTCAGTGTTTCTGTGTACTGTCTTTCGTTACATAACTTTCCGTTAGACCTTAGCTTTGGGAAGAACCTCATATCTTCTTCGCATCCCACCAATAACCGCTGGAGAGCTGGTGCAGCCCTAGTCGCAGTCTCGTGTCTAGTAACACCATATAAGTCACCCTAAACCAACCGTATTAAAAAAAAGAAAAAAAAATCGAATTACTTTAGAACCACGTACATACCAACAACACAAAGCAACTGACACATTCCAGACTCGTCTCCACTACACACATCTACCCTTTTTTCTTTCTTCTCATCCTCGTCGTCGTCCGTTTCTGGCACTTTTTTCATTCGCTATGGACAAGTTTCTTATGAGCTCGCCTTCGCTACAACCATTCGAGGTTAATGATAACACTATCTTCCAGAACGACCAGGAAACTTTTATCGAAGATGAAAATCATGGTCTCCAAGACAACGCCGAAAATTTCCATCCGGAATTAGTACCCGTATCACAGAATAACAGAAATGGTTATCTCCATGACTTTGAAAATATGAGCATAATGAACATTCCCCAGAACAACCATGAAATGTCAAACATCTTGGATGACTCACAAGTGCCCTTGGACAACCGCTTCTATCACTCGAAGAACATTTCGCTTGATGACGGACTCTACAACTCGCAGTTTTCTGGCAATTCTACGAGCCGATTCTCCCACCAGTCCAAGTTGAGTACGTCCTCGATGATCTCTATCAATCAAGACCCACCCAACTTTGGTGACTTGAATAACATCAACCAGCCCAATATCAACCATTCATACTCAAGCAATACAGTATATTCCATGGACTCTATTCCACAACTTTCCTCGTCGGTATCCAACCAGTCCCTTTCAGACTCCCCCAACTCTCAGCAACAGTTCCATAACAAGTTGCATCTCCATCAACTTCAGCAACCTATAGTTGCTACCCCTCGAAGGCCAGCAAGAAATAAGTCACTTTCCGTTTCTTCCATCAACAATATGTACAACACTCCATTACGCAACTCGGCAGCATTATCCCCAGTAAACCTCGCCAATGTTCCAGCAAAAATAAGCAAGACCCCCCACCAAAAAGTCAAGGGCCATGCCCGTTCGAAATCAAACATGTCGTTGTCAAATACCCCTATTGTCATTGGAAACTCTGTCAAACCTAACTCAAACCCTAACCCAAGTCTCAACCCATTTTACACTCCATCCACCTTTATATCTCCTCGGGTGGATGAGATTTCCACCGATGTTGATGACCTTCCCACACCTTTACCGACCCCCGGAACCAGTGGTCAACGCATACTAAACTCAAAAAGTTCACACAACTGGAACTCAGGCACCAGTGGCAGTGGCAAGAGCAATATATTTAACACTCCTTTTGGTCTCAATCGCAACGATACCCTTGAATCCATCAAGATTGAGGACCAGGACGACGATGCATTCCAACAGTTGAAAAAAGCAAAGTCTTACTCTTCAATTGGTTCAAAAGTCTACAATAATACCAATAACTTTGCCCTTTACCTGCAAAGGCAGCCTGAGGCCGATGATTCATTTGTCACTGCTGCGGACTTATCGCTCCGCCTTGCGTCAAAGTTAGGCAGCAACGAAGACGAGATCACTTCTTCAAACTCGACTCCAGGACAGTTTTATTCTGATATCAACACGGTACCAGCTTCCCAAACAAGAAGTAAAGGTATCGACTTATTGCTGCCACAGTTTGTTGGTGACTCCAATGGAGCTATGCCACGGTTCAACCGGAACTTGACTAAGAACTTGAATCAGTCTGCTTCGACACTCGCGTTTACAAAGTCGTACCCTGCATCTATTGACTTGGCCTCTATAGCTACGTCACCCTTGGATTCCTCGATGTCTGCTCCAGCAACGTTGAATCAGGGATTCAATGAGAAAGTGAACTCACCGATGCCTGTTGATACCAACGAGCTCTTGCCTCCAATGGCAACCTTCTCGGTAAACAATGGTCTTGATGTATATTCAAACAACAATGGAAGCTCAAGCACAGTCATCCAGGATCTTTCCCAATACCCCGAAACCAAATACAATATCCCTAAAGTGAAAAACAACCGTGGAGACAAGGCTGACAAGTTGGACCCCAAAAAGAAACACGCATGTCCGATCTGTGACTCAAGGTTCCAACGTCCAGAGCATGTCAAGAGACATTTAAAGAGTCACTCTTCCGAAAAGCCTTATGAATGCGACGAGCCCAAGTGTGGCAAACGATTCAACCGGAAGGACAACTTAAAAGCCCATCTCAAAAAGATCCACCGCAGAAAGGTTTAGACGATCAAACGACGACAAAAACAATTCACTTCATTTCACTTTTAAAAATGGTTAATGTTTGGTCTCCCATTCATGTATTTTATTTGTACCAATACAACCTATATTTGCATATATCCATTAATTCTAACTAGATCTAACAATTTGGTCAACTGCCTTACAAAAGTAGTCGATGTTGCTTTCGTTTAATCCGGCAATGTTGACTCTTCCAAACCCTGTAGAGTAAACATGGAATTCGTCCAACAATCTCTGGTTTTGCTCTTCAGTCAAACCAGAGAACCAAAATAAACCGTTCTGAGTGATGGTTGGTTCCCAGTTACCAGGAGTGCCCAACTCCACAAATTTGTCGTAAACACGCTTTCTGATCAGCTTCAATCTCAACGTGATATTGGCAACATCTTGGTCCCAAAGTGCGTGCAAGTCCTTATCATTAAAGATGATGGAAGCAACACGGGCACCAAAGGCAGGAGCAAACGAACATTCCTGTCTAAAGTTGGCGACCAACGTAGATTTTACGTTGGGGAGGAAGTTTGGATCTTGGACAACGGCGTGAAGAGCACCGACTCTTTCACCATACAAACCCAAGTTTTTGGCAAACGACTGGCACACAACAAAGTCAATGTTCAACGAGTACAAGTATCTTGCAGCGTATGCATCAACCTCCTTATCACCAGAGGAGAAACCCTGGTAGGCAATATCGAGCATGGGAATCAAGTTTCTTGTCTTGAGTAACTTCCCGACAACTTCCCATTGATCTTTGGAAAAGTCTGCACCGGTTGGGTTGTGACAACAGGCTTGTAACAAGAAAATAGAGTTTTCTGGAGCAGTTTCCAATGCCTTAACAACGGAATCAAAGTCAACACCACCAGTATTTTGGTCGTAGTAGTTATACTTGTGGACGGCGCCACCAACACTCTCAATCATAGGAAGGTAATTGCCCCAAGTAGGAGTGCCAACATAGTAGTCCTTAAAGCCAGCACTATTGAACAACAAAGTTGCCATGTGCAAAGCACCAGTACCGGAAATCGTCTGGATTGAGGCAATCTTGCCTTCAGATACGATCTCATCTCCAAACACTACCTTTTGTGCACCAACGACGTATTCAGGAATACCACTCATTGTAGTGTAGTTGTGGCCAGGGTCATTGTCACGTAACACCTTCTTGGCTTCAGTAACACTGGGAAAGGTGTAGCTATTACCTTTATGATCCTTGTAGACCCCAATCGAGACATCAATTTTGTCTGGATGGGTGTCCTGGGCATAGAGGCCCATCGTCTTGATAATAGGATCAGGAGCCTCAACAATTAACTTGGCGTACTTGGAGCTGGTCATTGAATTAGTTGTTTATAGTATCAAAATTTACTATACGTGAGACTGATCTAGAATATGAAAATTAGATTTTGGCCATGCTGCTAGGTTGCGTTGATGTGCATGCGAAAAAACGCCGCTATCGAAATATTTTTTTTGGTCTCGAAAGCGGAGAAAGGCCACAAGCCTCCAATCATGCGGCATTCATAAAGGTGATTAGTTTGCAAATGCGGGCGATTTCAGGATCTGAATCTTGCAACAAAGAAAGTGTAGTACCGCAGACAAACTTAGAGTTGTTTAACAATACTGAGGATTGCGTAGATGATGGTGCCGACTGAAGCTGTTGGTGCAACTGTGCAAGCAACTCGCGGAACAGAGTGATAAATTCAGCCTCGAACGTGGCTCTGTCATCGTACAATGCTTCAAATGTAACAATGGTATATCCACGAGATATTGCGTTGTGGTTAAACTTACCTATAGCCGTCAATTTCTCCAACATGAGCGGTAACGAGATATTATTGTTGGGAGGAAGCGAATAGACGGTGTGTATAAGTTTCTTTAGAAACTCGACGTCATCTAACGAGTTTATCAGCTGAAGTAACAAGAACTGAATTTCTTGCACATCTTCCCCTTCACCTGACATCACAATCTCCCAGATTGGTATGTAGTCAAGCACATTGGCCAGCGTATTGCCGATAAAATGAACTCGCAAAAGCTTTTTGATAAACCGGCAGTATACCCCAAGTATCTCTGGATAATACTTGCCGTTATCAAACATTACCTTGGATATTGCAGTTATTGAATCGTGATGGCACACAATGGCAGGCGCATTGTGCTCATTAACCAAGTTTGTCATCAAATGAATGCCTTGTACTTGAACGACATCACTGACGGGAGTGCTAAAGAAAACATCAAAAAACTTTTTCAATGTCATGGCACTTTCAATCATGCTTTCCACTTTAGAAGCCCGCTCTCGACTCACAATATAGTTACCCAAGGTGATGGCACTCGCTGCCAATACATATGGATCGCTGACTGTAGTGAACTTGTTAATTGCAACTCGTAAGTCATCTTCCTTGGCAAAGCTCTTCATTGACGTAATGTTCCCACTAATGGCAAAAAGCTTTCTCTTAATATATATCCGACTCTCACTTTCCGGTACCCGTTCGAGATGATACAAGGCCTGTTGATTGGCATTAGTAGAATCGAGAAACATATCTTCAAACAGCGTGAGAAAGGAAAGGATATCCACAACTACAACCCAATTCTCCTCATCCAAATTCTGGTCAAATAATCCAAAAAAGAACTGCAATAATTCAACTGCCATTTCCTGATCCAATTGACGAACATTGACAGCAATTAATTCCTTAATAACTTCAAGCGCAACTGTTTCAGGTTCCTCACTACCCTTGACATACTTGTACAACGCTGGTAGTATTCCTTGTTGGTATAAGTACGTCATGAAGTCAATCTTTTTCTCTGTGCCATAAATGAATTGGCCAATGAATAACGAGGCTCTCAAACGAACCGATTCACTTTCATTCCCCAACATCAGCAAAATTCTGCTCCAAAACTCGTCCTGATCCGTAGTCAAAAAGATTCGATTGTCGTCATTATCTGCCACTAAATTGATCAACACCCGCAAGTTCTCGGCCACGAGCGATTCACCAACCGTTGAAACACAGTTGGTTTTGGTGACCTCAACCATTTGCGGTAGAAAAGCACTTACTTCAGAACTGGATCTCACAGACTCATCTCGAAGTTCATCTCCAAAGCTCTTCAACGCTGCTAAATCCGCACTGTTTTGCTTTAGTTGTTCAAAGAGTGTCTCCATTTATGTGATAACTGACAGTTGAAAAAGAGACCTAAAAAAACAAAAATTAACGATATATGTAAATATTATATTACATTCTATACTTTTTCCATTTTTTGAGAAAACATAAATTCATCATTTCATAACATGTTGTATCAAACTATCTCCCAAACATCTTCTCACCGTTCCGCATCCCGAGAATAAACCGGACATCTATACATAGGCTCAAACTGTGAAGCATCGGCAAGAGATTTAACAAATCATGATCAGATTGATCATTTATCCACCCTTCAATCATTACAGCGTTGTCTTCATGTAATGAATAACTGATGGGCGAATTGTCCAAAATAATCACGTTCTTTAAATCATCTTCCTTGGGAAAGAATTTGGAAAGATCCTTGATGTAGCCCACGCCTTGCCTATAGGTACAATCGTTTCTATAATATCTTTTTGTAAAAATCTTATTTCTGGTGCCATTGGTTACCATAGTGTGATCCTTATCCTTATGGTCCACAATATCACTCTCCAACCAGTCTATTATCGGGTCTGCATATTCTTTGACACTGGCAGTGAAGATCTGAAGCTCAAACCATTTGCTAATTTCCTTGAGAAAATAATCGCAGAATGGCCGCTTGTGAACATAGTATAGGGAGGCGACGTTGTTTAGTTTAATTTCAATCATTTTTGGTGCTGCAGATGCCGATGAATTGAACAGACGCGGCGATCCTCGTGAAAGGGAATGAATCAAGGTCTCGTCCAAATCAAGAATCAATGTCTTTCTTTTACGTTTCTTCTGAGGGTTTCGTGACAAGGGATAGAGTCGTTGTGGTGGTTGAATAATATATTTTGACGAGGATGTTGGCGATTTTATTGTATTGGCAATGATATTTTCTTGCTTTAGCAACTCAGTCTTTTCGTTAATATCGCTCATGAATTTCAAGTTTCTATTTGGAGTCGCTACTTCTTGCCGTGTAACAAACTTTTCGTCCAATTCCTTGTCAAACTGCGGCTCCGAATCAGGTTCTGGTTCAAGCTCCGGATCCACGGCCTTAGCAGTTTTCGTGAGTCCCAACTGTTCAATAGTGTAAGAGAAGGGGTACGTAAAAAGAAGCCATAAAAACATAACAGGCTTGATGACGAGATAGTTCGGCACAAATGTCAACTTGGCGATGATTGTGGTGGATGTGGTAGGTTTTTCTGGAGGTGTTGGAGAGGTGGTTGGTGTAGGCGATGGTGATGAACTGGGTGAACTTGCATCATCTTGTGACATTTCATCATATTCAAGGGGTGGAAACTCATTGCTGGTGGGATAGATGGTGTCAAAAGAGTCCACGAGGATCTTGATGGAGTTCATTTCATGCTATGTATATAAAGAACGAGGAGGTTGAAAACAGTCAGGTGGTGCAATTATGTATTGGTGATTTCCTTTTCGGATTGGCTGGGGCTGGTTTGATCGATGGATAAATATAAAGTGGTATTGGAAACTAGGCGCCCAGCTTCTATTGAGAATCGATGCTAAAAGAAGAAGTTTTTATTAATGGTAATCGGCGGTGTTTCTATTTATGACCTGCCTGCACCCAAAAAAAATAATAATACTAATGAGAGAAAAAAAGCGGTTTCCAATGATTTTTGAATTAATACGATCAAATGTTGAGTTTGGGTACTAAGAAAGTCGCCGCGAGATCGCTTTCCCTTCAAAGTGCGAAGTGAGCGGTAACCAATTTTACACTTGTGTACCAACTAGGTATGACAGAAAAAAACTATGCAGGTGACTTGGACTTGTCTACCACAACCCGGAACGATGGCGTTTTGTGTAAACTGAAACACAAAAGGATTGCTCCACGTTCTCAACATCCTTCATCTTGCTTCCCCAACTTTTGTTCAGAGGTCACAACTACGTCAGTTTTTCAGATTTCACTTTTCTTGCCATGTAGCATTGTTGATAAAATTCTGGAATATAGACGTGATGTAAGACACGTTGGACTGCCTACCGTCACGTATAAGCGATCTTGTCAAGCTGTTGATATCGTAAACATCGTCCTCTTCCAGAAGATCTCCATCGTTCTCGATATCATCTTCGTATCCACTCTGTTCTCCTTCATGGTGTTCAATCCGAAAATTCGACTCCAAGTTCGTCGGTGCTAGTCTCATCATGTTAAGTGCAATATCCTCCTCTTCGACTTCACCTCCTAGTATCTGCTCATCATCTTCCTCCTCAGGTTTGATAAGCTTCATCTGGTTGGTATTGTAACTCTTGCAATACTTACATTTTAGACCAAGCACATGGTACGTCACATTCGATTTACCCTTGCAGTCGTTACAGCTGACAACACACCGCCAAGAGTTATATGGAGCAGGCAACGGAGACTGCAAAATCTCCTGGTCGAGAATCCGAAACTGTGTTTCCACATTGACCACAGTCTTTTTACATATCGGACACTTGTACGAATGCTTAACCATATCATCGTAGCACAGCTGATGAATCGAATGGCCACACTTCATAAAAACCACCTTGTTTACCGAGGTGAACAAGTAATCATTGCAAATCGGACAGTTGCAATGGGTCGTATTATTCACACACTTGTGCCGATCCTTCAAGTCGATCGAAAGACATATGTTGCACTCGTCACAATGGAAATAATCCTTCTCTAGACCGACTCCTAACCGACATATTCCACACTTTTCACAGTGATATATATCCTTCGTGGGGTCGTTATCATATAGCACACAAATTTGACAAAAATAGTTTGCTAGCTCTCCCTCACAGTTGACACAATAATTCAGTTCAGGCACTTGTGGAGTATTGCACTTCATGCATAGTATATGTTTGACCTCGTTCCGAACCAATTTATGGCTGGTAATTTCATTATCGTGACAGAACCTACATGGATACCACTTGAGACAGGTCGGGCACTCGAGTTTGCAGTTGAGCTGATAATGCTGACATCCCAAGGTTGTATTAAATGGTGCATCATGATATGTTGGTTGAAGATCAACTTCTGTAAGATTGACTTCGTCAGAATCAGACATCTCTTCATCCTTCAAATTAGTTACTTCCTCCTCATCTTCTTCGGGTATATTCACAATCTTGCACTCCTCTAACACCAATTTTTGTTTTTTTATATTTCTAGGTAACAATTCATCCCTTTGTTCCTTGGCTAACTTCTCGTTGATATATTTATAATAGTTACCCATCATAAGTCTAGTTACCAACTTATTCTTCAGTTTCTGATTAAGATTATTAAGTGATTGAATCTTACGAATCTTCTTCCTGAGTAGATCTTCCTTTGAAAAATCATTCAAAGATTCAAGGTCAGTCAAGGCTTTGATTTCTTCAAGACTGAGACCTTCAACATTATCCAAGTCACTTGCCTGAGAACTTTCCTCGTTATTACTAACAATATTTGAATCAATTAGTTGTTGCCGTCTACTTCTTCTTTTAGATGGCTCGGGCTTGACAATTTCATTTATGAGTGGTTGATCCGAGTTGACAATTTTCACAACCCCCTCTGGCTCTGTCCAGTCTTTTTCAGGTTCATCTTCCATTACTGGTTTTGTGGATCCGTTATTAAGATCATCAAAGTCATCTTCGAACTCGCTCAGGTCCTCAACAGGTAACGAGATAGCCTCGTTAATGACTTCTGTCAACGGCTGAAGTTGATCTATAGCCGTTGTGATACTAAGGCCACCTCGAAGATCACTTAAAATCTTGTTCATCTGAATACGAGAGGAAATAGCAGTTTTGATTGAATTCGCTAATTGATTCTTTTGATCCCCATCATCAGTAAATTTAATGTAGCTGGAAACATACTTGGTGAATTCCTTGGAAAACTCTTGAATACGACTCAACTCAAAGTTAGGCAAGTTAGGCAAGTTAGGCATTGTCGGTAAGTTAAAAGAGTCTTTGTTCAAGTAGGACGACAAGTTGAGATTTAGGTTGAGGTTCAAATTGAGTTTGCCAATCTGATCCAAGTCTTCTTCTAACGAGTCAAGATCTGAGTCATCTGAATGTAAAGATGAATGCTTTTTATGTCTCTTTTTGGTCCATGTATGGTGTCTATAATGATGTTTGCGTGATGATAATTTAGTAGATGCTGCGGGTGGCTGCGACAAAGGTGTGTCTACCGCCGCCTCTTGTGATATGGACTCTTGAGACATGATGGCATATAAATGGATGGATATATGCAATATAATGGAAATATGTATCCTCCTGGTACTTTGTGATCCCTTGTGAAGAGCCCACTGTGCCTCACAAACTTCTGTGAAAAAGCACGTAGTAATTCGTTTTGGTCTAAGTAAAACCTTGGGTAAAGTTTTGGGTGATTGGGAGAGTGCAGATAAATATTATTACCCGTCCCAACTCCAGATTTAAACTATTAGACAACAAAGTGTCATTAACAGGTTGATCTCATGTGCTTTAAGTTTTGAAATACTAGCTCTGATCTCAATCTCTTATTTTTGTAATTATAATTGGGACAGTGTAGATATTTTTTTTTTATTTGGGCCATACATAGTACAAAACTTCATCACGCGAATTAAACATCTCATCTTTATTTGAATCAGACAATGGATCCTCCAGCGGATATTAAACAAACCATAGACAAGACTGTCGGGTATATACTTAAGAATGGTCATTCTTTTGAAGAAAGATTGAGACAGAATAATACCGACAATAATTTTGATTTCTTGACCAAGGGGAACGAATACTATGAGTATTACCAAAGCCAACTTGGTAACAACAAACCCCAAAACACATACTCCGAGCCTCTGAAAGAAACCAAGAAAGAGGTAAAGGTAAGAGATCTCCCCTTTCTTACAAAGCTTCCCGCAATATCGTCTCTTGATTTGGATGTTGTCAAGTTAACTGCCCTTTACGTCGCAAAGAATGGCGACGATTCTATTAGTGAGCTTGTGGAACACGAGAAAAGTAAGGGAAACCTAGCCCAATTTGAGTTCACTAAACCACAACACTCTTTCCATGAGTTATTTCGTCATTACATTAAACAATACCGGATATTGATAGCATTCTACGAAGGTAGAGAGGATGACGATTCAGTGATAGGATTAAGAGCCAAACTTGAAGATAACGAAAACATAATTGAGGCTGCAAAGATACGAGCGGAATATAATGAACAACATCGCACCAAGATAAATAATGAGAAGAAACAACAAGAAGAACAACAATTACTTTATGCATCAATAGACTGGCAAGACTTTACTATTGTTGGTAAGATTGAGTTTGATGTAGTCGACGAGGTAAAGGAATTACCCGTACCATTGACAAGGGAAGATGTATTATACAGATCATTGGAATCGAAAAAGCAAGATATAGTCAAAGAACCCATGCAACAAACGAGACCAGCACTGGAACTCGAACCAAAACCAGAACCGAAATTAAGCCAACCCAAACCCCAAAACGAATCCGAACAAACGGAAACAAGCATGCCTCCAATTCCAAAGGGAATGAAGATAAGGGCTGCTGGAGAATCGAGACTCAAGAAGTCAAAGAGTAACAAACAGATTAAATGCCCATTAACTGGTCAGATGATTCCCGAAAACAAGTTCGACGACCATCTCAAGGTGCTATTAAGAGATCCTCGTTACAAACAAGAACAGGAGAACTTCATGAGGAAGAATTTCAGCTACGAGTCGAATTTGACTACAGACCAAGTTTACGAAAATATCAAACTGTTGATGAAGAAACGTAGCGGTACCGAGCTAGATGACGATTTACCACATAAGCGGATCAAAAATGATCGATAGAGAATAAAATAGACATGTCAGAATTCAGTAAATGATTATTGTTTTTATTAAAGAATTTATAAACAAAAACTAATTTCCTTAAGCCTTCAAGGAGGAAGCTCTCTTCTTCTTAAGTTCGGCTTCGTGAGACTTACGTTCGTGCAATCTCTTAGCCAATAATTGAGCGTATTCAGCAGCAGCATCTCTTTGTCTTTGAGCGTTCTTGACCTTTTGAGACTTGAGGGCTCTCTTTCTTTGCAAGGTTTGTGGGGTAACTAATCTTTGGATCTTTGGGGCTTTAGTGTAAGTCTTGTCACCCTTGGTAACTTCACGTCTAACGACGAATTCTCTAACATCATCTTCCTTGGTCAAACCAAAGAACTTTCTGATATGGTTAGCTCTCTTTGGACCCAATCTCTTTGGGGTGGTGGAGTCAGTCAAACCAGCAATGTCGTTTTCACCTTGCTTGACAATAGACAAAGCCAAGACAGCCAAGTCTTGACCAACAATACAACCTCTGACAGACTTTCTCTTACGTTCACCGTTTCTTCTTGGTCTGTAACAGGAGTGACCCTTGGCTAACAATAACTTAACTCTGGTTGGGTGCATGACACCTTGCTTCATTGGGAAACCTTGCTTATCGTTACCACCAGTGATCTTGAAGATGTAACCCTTGAATTCGTCACCGACAGAGTCACCTTCAACTTCTTGACCCATACGCTTTTCGTAGAAAACACGCAACTTGTGTTCATCGTCAATGTCAATACTCTTTTGAGTACCGTTGGCTGGATAAGAAATGTTTAACTAATTATTGTTAGTATTTGATTCGTTGCATACGGTTCATTCAATCCAAATATCTTATGTCTTGAAGGCCTATTGATACTTGGCCATGATCTTAACATACCTTCATCTTGACTGGTTACTATACAAATCTGAAAAAGTCCTAAGAAGAAAATTTTTAAAATTTCTAGTGTACTCTGGTGGATGCGCCTGGAAAATTTCATTTTTTTTTCGGAATTTTTCAGCGCAAAGCGTGGAGGATATCACGTGCCAAGACACACTCAGATTCAGACAACTAAAAAAACCGAACTAGTAAGAATCAATTTAGTGAGAGTCACGGGTTAAGAGGGCTAAAGCCCTAAGTAATATACAGGAGAAAATAAGTATGAGTACACCACCCGTTTCCTAATCAAGTACATCGCTGCTACATAATTAAGAAGAACATATTACCAGTTCACTAACATAGGCTCACACATCCAGTAAGTTGTTAGGCATTGTAGATATTGAAATATGTACTATTTTTTGCGTTTCTTTTCTATTTGTTTTCCTAAAATGGCTGCAAACTATTCAGGTTTGTAATACTCATACATTTGATATTGTAGATTGGCCTACTTTTTATCCTCTTTATTGTACAGTCCGCTCATATATCCTAGCGGAGAAGGTAATTCATCAGTCTTCTGGCCCAGATTCCCACCACTTCGTTGTTGTTCTCCCGAAGTCCCCGTTGTTCCCTGTTGAGGTTGTGACAACAGACTTCGATTTGTTGAAGTTGGAAACCCACTGGGTGGTCCATTTGGCCCAGCGCTGGGCAACATATTCATGAAATAGTGTGGAATGTTGGAGTGTATCGGTGTCATTCCGGTATTCCCCCCCGTTCCAGGCCAATCTTGAGGAGCATAGAAATTGGACGGCGAGGGAAACATATCATTGACATATCGCGATGGAAATGCTGAGATTGGTGTGTTTTCCCCATTATTTCCAGTATTACCATTCATGGAATACTGAATATTGTTGAATGCTGGTACTCGAAATTTAGACTGATTATCATTCAGAGAGCCAGTTTGCTGCAGTTGCAGTTGCAGTTGCAGTTGATGGGTGTCCTGCTGCAGTTCTTGTGGTTGTTGTCGCGGTTGCTCCAGCAGTGGTTGTTGCAGTTGCGCTTGCAGTTGTGCTGATTGGTTTTGATTTGTCAGATTATAATGTTGGTTGAATACCTGATTCAAGACTGGGGTTGGTATTGAGTTTGGAAACTGCGTAGACGGCGAATTCTGGGGTAGCGTTGTAAAGTACATATTGTTGATACTATTCGAGTAGCTTCCTTCACTTGAAGTCATAGGAAGAGCCGGAGCCGTTGTGCTCAATGGAGACGAAGTCTGAGACTTGGACTGAATTGGCAATGGCAAAGTAGGTTTCCGGGTATCAGGAGATCGAAAAGAATTAAAGTTTGACTGTTTAGTATTAATTGCGGGAGTAGTAAGATGGTTACCCGAGGTTGGCGGTACGGATTCGTTATCTTTATGGGGAATACGAGGGGAAACTGATGCTGACCGTGGCATTCCACTGCTCCGAGCAGAAGGTTTATGGTTGGATTGGGTTGACATGATAGATGAAGAATTGTGATGGTTTGTATCGATGGCGGTGATTGTGATGGCACTATCATTGATGGTCTTATCCTTGCTACTGTTTTTGGAATCGGTAGGGATCTGAACTCGCAACACAGGTCTGCCTGACTGAGAGCTAGTAGAAATGAACGAATCACCCCGTTGATGCAACAGGGGGGATTCGTCCTCCTTTTTTATAGGACGGTACGAAGGGTTATTGAAAGTGGGCATGTTGGTCATCGAGATGTGTTGAGGAGGTGGAGGTGGAGGACCTGGTCTGCTGCTATTAAACACCTTGGCTCCATGACTGTTCACTTCAGAATAGGGTCTCTTTTGGCGTTTGGGTTCAGGAGTGTCACTGTCGTACTCAGAGTCATCTTCCTCATCTTCCTGTGGCTTGCGATCACCACTTTTGCGAGTCAATTGATCGTGAAGGAACTTCTTCTTCTTGTAGTTTCCGTAGTTTTCGGGTGACTTCGATTCTTGAGGCTTTATGTTGATGCTCTGGTTCTTTTGATAGTGTTTCATCAACTCGTTGGTATCGACCGAGGAATATTCATAGATTTTGTTATTGTTGCCAACAATTAATACTGCCAAGTCGACTTGACATAGCACGGCAAGTTCATGAGCCTTCTTGAAAAGCCCAGCCTTTCGCTTGACAAATGTGACTGTTCTGTTCCTTTCATCGGTAAGCGGTTGGATTTCGATTTTTCTTCTCCCCATCTCTCGTGCTTTCCTTAATAAAGTATATATCCAAACAAACTGTGTATATAAATAACTTGGGTGTGATTATAAACAAAAATCTCAGTGCTGTGCGGCAACTATCTTTGAGTAATTCAGTGTGGTAACCTAACTGATTCTAAAAATATCCCTTACGGCCAGTTAAAAATAGAATTAGTGGAACTGCCGAACAAATCTTCACATCGCAATTTTTAAATTACATCAGCATACGTATATTTTTACATAATATAAAAAATTGACACTTAGTGTGTTCGTTTTCATCGATCGACATTATTTTTTGACAATATTTCATAAAGTATGATTTGCAGTTGACAAGGCGGTGCACACTAAATGGATGTGCTAGTGGCACCCCCACAGGCCGCAGAATTTTTATGAACGTGGGTCAGTTTTGCAAGTTAACTTTTTTTTTTGACCGTTTCGCGGTCCTTGTTGTATCTCGGAACCTATTTTGTTTCCGGTCCTAGGAATTGTTTTTGGAACAACGCAACTTTATCTTACTCAAGGCAAATTGATAGTATATGTAGGTATTGTGAGCACAGCGTAATCTCATACGCATACGCGAAACACTAGAAACACAACTTGCAGGATATCTTCTTATCTGTAACATCTTACGACCATGAAGCCACTCTCACCAATTTCTTATTTATAGGCTTATTTAATGTTACCTCCCGCAACTATCTTCCGAGACGTTATGGCAGGTTAATTGATTTTACTTTTACCATAGTCATAATTGTTCTGAGTAGTTCTCAGAACCAATTTTGTTTACTCCCTCCCTCCTTAATTGGTCATCCTGCTACTTGTCTTGACATCGAGCAATTGAACAAATGAATTCGGCCTATTCGCAAATTCCTGTTACTTTGTCTTTTATTTCTGCAGAAAACATTGTTGCATTGTTTACATTGATTACATAAGAACTCATTTTTTGTTTTGTTCATGTGACCAAATACATGTGATATTTACCATCGTCCACGCGTTAACAAAAGTTTCGAAGTTACAATATACAACCTTCATATCTACCCTTCTGAATTTAGGCAAAAAAAACTATGAATGGGGAGATTGAACACCAGGAAACAATACCCTCCACAGGGTATGGTTCCTTGGATAAAGATATACCAGCCAATAATGAAGACCTGGCTATCGAATCCGAGGTTCCATCCGCAGCGAGCACTCACTCCATTGATCCCGAAAGAAGGTCGTCTATCGACAATGTTCTTTCGTCTATTGTGGGAGATTCAGCCAGTTCTATGGTACAATCAGATCCCATAGTTCATACGCCCTACTCCCAGGATGCCATTTCCCAAGAAGCCATTTCTGCGCCAGCCAATCAAACTTCCATTAATCTTGACGACGATGAAAGCTTTCTTGCTACGGAGAATACTCCTACTTTGATAGAAGCAAATCCTATGATGAATTTACAAGAAGTAGTACCTGAAGTCCCTCCTGCCGAATTTGTGCCATCTCAGGAACAGTTGTTACCTGTGAATCACGAGCAGCAGTCGCCGCCTCCATTACCATGGGAAGTACCACAAACAGAAAGTACGCTTCCATGGGAAACTGAGAAAGCTGAAACTCTTCCGTGGGAATCTTCTCAACAGGAGCTGATGCCTTGGGAGGCAAATTCTCACCAGGAGCTGATGCCTTGGGAGGCAAATTCTCAACAAGAATCAACGCAAGAAGTGCACGAACCTGTTCACGAGATTTACCGCCAAGAATCAGATGAAGCACCTCAATTGGAACAAACTGAACCTATACAACAACAAACAAGCTATGAGGCACAGCCAACTTCAGAGCTTGGAACAGAAGTCCAGCATCAAGTGAACTTTTTAGGAGCTCAAGAAACTCACTGCGAAGTACAAGAAACTCATTACGAGGTACAGGAAAGTCGCCTTGAGGTACAGGAAAATCACTTGGAGATTCAGAAAACTCATTACGAGATTCATAATACTCAGATACTCCCAGAACATGCTACCGAAGAGCATCGAGCCCTCAGCATTGAGCAGTCACAAACTGAATGTGTTCAACACCAAGTGAACCCACAGTTGCAAAGTGAAAATCCTCAATCACACAGTGAACTTTCTCAAGCTCAGGTTGAAATTCCAACAAATCAAAATTATTTGTATTCTTCTCAAATGCAAAACGACTTTCCCAAGGAACAGGAAGCTATTCCTGAACAGTCAACCAATGATCAAACAGTGACTAATCAAGTATCTCAAGTTAAACAACAAACTAATTTGGACGATTTATTTACTGCAGATGACGATGACTTTTTGGCAGAACTTGATGTATCACATCCAGCCCCTCCAACTGCGGGCAGAGATCATCAAGTCTCTGAAGCTACTGAGGTATCAGGGAAAAATTTTGAGCTTGAGCTTGAGCTTGATGATGATTTACTTCTTGATGATGATTTCTTGTCAGAAGATCAACCAGCAGAAGTTAAAGTAAGCCAGCAGCTGAACCTGTCATATACTCCTAATCATAAGCACAATATCTACTCCTCGTCCAAGATTGAATCCGCTACTCAACAAGCTCCATCAAAGCTTGGAGCTTATGGTGATTTCCCACCTGATTTGATTACTACCAAAATTAGACCTGCAAGCAGACAACCTAGTAGTAACAACAGACCAACGAGTTTACCACCTAAGCCATCGGTGTACACTCCAAATACCTCTGGAGACTCACTCTCATCAAGTGTCTCTGGTAAACCAATTGCTCCTGCTACCAAAACTGATCCGTCATCAACACCTTCTTTCTTTGGTGAATTGCCTATCAAACCAAAGAAAGGTCTGAAGCCTGCTAGAGCCGCAGCAGTGAAAGCATTGAACCAAGTTGTTCTGCAGGCACCACCTGCGCCTGATGCAGTAGCGAGTAAACCGCCCCCAACTAATCCATACAAACCACAGCCTCTGGCTACTCCATCACGCACTTCTTCTTATGGAAATACTCAAAATAACTTTATTCCTCCATCACAAGGTGGAATCATACCTCCACCACAAGGTAATATACCACCTCCACAAGGTGCTATGATGCCCCCACCCCAGGGAGGAATTATAGCCCCACCTCAAGGAAACATTCTTCCACCTCAAGGAAACTTAGTTCCACCTCAAGGAAATGTCCCTCCGACTAAGAAGAACGCTATTCCTCCACCTCAAGGTTCCTACGCTTTTCCACCACTGAACCTTTCTTCGGGGCCTGGTCTGAATCAAGCGTTCCCAACTATCCAGAAAGCACACTCTAGAAATCCAACTACTTCTCCAATTATCACGAATGTTTCCAGAGTTCAAGGGTCCAATTCTGCAACAAGTCCTTACGTTCCTAGCTCTGGCCCATATGCTCCAAATCAACACCAGAGAGCGCATTCTAGAGCTAGTTCACTTGTTGGTGTGAAAGGAAAGGAAACAAACCCTTATGCACCTGCATTACCGACGGTTCCTAACTCTCTGCAAATGGTGCAAGAACATCCACCAGTAACTAATCCAAATAGAGTTCGTGGATTTTCGAATACAAAGCCTAACATTTACAGTAAGGCCCAACCAGCTCCGAAGGTTTTGAACCCACAATCATTACTTCAAAGGCAATTCCCAATTTTCAACTGGAGTAATTCCTCTCGAGTTGTTTATTTAGTTCCAAATGTCGCAACACATTCATACGACACTAGCGTTGGGAAGCTTAAGATTTCAGAAGCACACGAAGTTTTGGTGAATAAGGAATTACTTTCAAGTTTCCCAGGGCCTTTGAGTAAGAGCAAGTCCAAGAAGAAGGATGTTGAAAAATGGTTGGAAGATTCTATTGCTTCTTTATCTACATCAGGCCCTAATCAGGACAGCTTACTTTTAAGTCAAGTCTTGCTCGCCTTGTTGAGAGCTGATGGTAATCTTAAGCAACCAGAATTCATCAAATCAGTTTGCTCTGTGTTAAATCCAACAGTTGATTACTACAATCAAACCGTACCTGAATCATCTGGTGCATTGAATGTAGCAAATGCTTACAAACTTGATAATTCCGGCATTAATACTGTTTTTAATTTGATACAGTCAGGGAATATAGAAAAGGCCTTAGATTTTACTATTGGTCGGGGCGACTGGGCTTTATCTTTGGTTATTGCAAACTTTTCAGGACCTGAAATGTTTGCCAAAATAGCTTCTGATTTTGCTAGAAATAGTTTCCCATTTCAAAAGTCCAACAACAAGGTGCACCACATTATGCCAACATTGTTGAAGATTTTTGCTGGTAATGTCCAGGGCATTATTGACGATTTTTCATCAGTCCCAACCGAGGGAGAATACGCCAACATTCATTGGCGCGAAATTGTTGCTTCAGTTGTTGTGAGTGGATCCCTTAAGGCACCAGAATTCTTGGTGGAATTTGGTAAGTTTTTGAAAAATCGTGAGAATTTGTTAGCTTCTGAGATATGTTTTATCTTGGCCGGTTTGCCTTTATCACATTTGAGCACTGTTCAGGGGGTTGTGTTCTCATACGTTACATCCAGTCTATTCACAGAAGTTTACGAGTACATTTTATCCTTGACATCAGCATCATTTGTCCCTCAAAATGGTTTACCTCATTTGTTAACATTGAAATTAAAGCATGCTTCAATTTTATCGGATTATGGGTTATTTAATGAGTCCCAACGATACTTGGACAGTATCAATTCCTTAATCAAAAGTTTAGGCAATCGTTCAGCGTTTGTTAACCCTGCTCTTATTCATGAATTTCAAAATTTAATTGTGAGATTATCTGACTCCGGATCTAGTGAACTGGGTTGGTTTACTGGAAAGATGAGTAAGGTTAATCTTGATAAGGTCTGGGGTCAATTGGATAAATTTATTGGGGGAGATGAACCCAAGCATAAGTCCAGCGAGACGGGTGTTTTCAGCAAGTTCAGTCCTTCAGTATCCAGAACAACTTCAACCTTGGATTTTTCAACTATGAATAACACTTTCAACCAAAGAGGTGGTGACTCAGATAGCACTGCTGTGTTTGGTTCTAGCATATCTTCGAGATATGATACCAGAAACCCATCCATACCTGCATCTATTCCGCCACAGCTTCAGTCGTACAACTCTACCAACAATATTGGTAAGTATGCTCCTGGTTCTATCCACAATCAAGTCAAATACACTAATGGCTCTCCTAAAAATAGTGGTCGCCAGTATGATTCTGTTTCGAGATACGCTCCTTCGAACGCATCCTCTCAAAATTTAGGACTTGGTGATTTCACAGAACCGCATACTTTGAAGAGACACTCTGTTAAACATTCGCCGTCGATTCCAAAGAGTAATATTCATCCCAAGTTTACTTTGAATCCAATTGGACAGTTTTCTACAACATCTGTTAACTCTCAATCTCAGATAGCAAATGGTGAGACCGGTACTCCGAACTATACTAGAAAAGCTTCTGTGGCCAGTATCTTGTCGACAGACAGTTTCAATCCCCCTGAAGCTTTTAGAGCTCATAATCATTCACCAATGCAAAGTGATATTAGTATGGATTTCCCTCTGGAATTCAAGTCAACCCCAAGAAGACCAGATATTCAATCCTCGCCAATTTTAGCATCTCCTGAGAAACAGAGAGAAAGCGCCTTACGTGATACCATTGATGAATCATCTGAGGTCAGTTCGCCTCCTATAGCAAAGGCTAATATTGCTGAAAAGTCGCCTGTCGCAAAACCTGTGTCAGAATCGACTCCTGAATTATCGAAGCCAGATACTTCTGTAAACGTGGATCCAACATATCAACCACCACCACCACCACCTGCAGTTATTAGAAAGGCTGTTCCTAGAACCAATCCGTATGCTCCAAAGAAATCCACAATCTCAGGACAAAGACTGAATAGGTACGGTCCAGTAGAAGGAAAAAATAACAACAAATATTCTGTTCCAGATTCTGATCCCGTGTCTATAGACCAGTTGCCTCCTAGTGCAGGTTCTGCAGACATGTTTTCGTATGGTGGGTACAATCCAAGTAGTGGAATTACCAAGAATTCTACATCTCAAAGTCAGGATGTCCAAAACGACCAGGAAGAGGATAATAGTAATGTCAAGGAAGATCATCAATTGGAGCAATCCAGACCTAAAACAATTAATGTGTCCCACTCAGCTCTTCCACCACCTCCAGGTGGCAAAGTCTTTAACAAGATGACAAATATCGACGATAGTTTTGATAATGATGAACTGGGAGAGGAATCAGGTAAGTTGCGTACACCCAAACCGAATAAATTGGTTTTGAGCAGCGAATCTCCAAATGGAAACCATTTAGCCAATCCATATCAAGGTGGTGCTCTTGACTCAAGTTTCGGATTCCCAATTCCAGGATCGCCAGATTATACTACTAGAGCCAACTCGGTTGTCGGACATACTGGATTATTTTCTTCTCGTTTATCGCAATCTCATCAATCGGCTATGTATCAACAGTACGAGGTTAATGATGATACGGTGAGAGATTATGTTCCTTTAGTAGAAGAGGAAGAAGAGGAGGATGAAGAAGAAGAAGACTTTAAGGCTAAACAGGAAGCCCTTAAGAAGGAAGAGGAGGAGAAGAATGCCAGAGAAGAGGCCAAGCGGGCCAAGAGCAAGGCCGATGCAGATGGAACAAAGAGAGATCCTGGTCAAGGTAAATGGTTCTCTTGGTTAGGACCAAAGGATGACGGTAAACCTAAGGCAACAAAAGCAAATCTTGGTGAAAAGAATCTTTTCTACTACGATGAAACGCATAAGAGATGGCTCGATAGGACAAAGCCAATTGAAGAGCAACTTGCTGCTGCTGCTCCTCCACCTCCACCCGCAATGAAGAAGATGCCAACGGCACCTGGAGGTGGACATGGACCTCCAACTGCAGTTCCATCTACTGGAACACCACCAACTGGAGCCCCGCCCGCATCAGCATCTTCTGACGTACGCTCGGCACCTTCTGGCCCAACCTCAATTCCATCTGGCCCAACCAAAAAGGATCCACTGAAAGCCAAACCAAGTTTGGCTACGGCTGGATTAGATGAATTATTATCTATGGGGGGCAGTGCACCAGGAGCAGGTAACACACGTCGGGGTAAGAGAGGACCTCGTCGTGGATACATTAATGTCATGGAGCAAAGTTAGATCACATAAGTAGCATCAGAGAGTGATATATATACATATATGTTGTATTACTTTATATCGAGTGGTCTGCGTAGAAAGTAATAATCTGGAGGAATCTTCGTGCCATTTCGTAAGGTACGATCTCGTGGCGAATCATCAGTAAATTCGTAACCTTGAGCTCGGTACCAGAGGTATGTACGGGTGTTATCAGGAAAAACGGTTAAACTCGTTCCATATAAATCCACGGCATACCTGTAGTTGGACTGTTTAACTTTAGTTGCCAAATTGTGAAAAGACTCCATAATCTTAGATCCAAAGCCACGTCCTTGGTACTTTGGCTTGAGTTGTATTTCATACAAATATAGTACTTTACGATGATCACTGACACAAAGTTTCATTGAAAGGAAACCAACCAAATCATCACCCTGATTGTACCATACATACACCAATCCAGGCTCCTGTACCTCCCTTTCTTTCTCCAATACCCAGAATTCATTGCCAGTGTGTTTTATGTATAGTTCATCCAAATTTAGTACGATTAAGTCAACAAATGCAAACAAGGTCTCATCCTTGATTTCTCCCACCTGGGTATAGTTTAAAGTTGCACTGTCTATTTGCGATGGAAATGACTCTGGAACAAGCTTCACTAGCAATTGGCCAATTTTGTACATAAGATCGTCATTGGTTTCGTCAAAATTCATGTCTGCAACTCCTCTTTTGATCCTGAATAGAAATGGACCCCCCCGTCGGTGTGCCTGTATTTGAGGCGCGTCTCGTGATTAAAAGGATTTTGGAACGCGTTTTGAAAACTAGTGTATATCAAGTTGCCCGTGTGAAGAGCTCCAATATGATAATGATTCCTAGTTCTCCAATTGCATCAGATAGATCACCAAATAATGATTTATGTAATCAACTTGATGAAAGTATCAAAAACGAAGAACGAGGGATTCTTGAGCAAGTGAATCGCATCCAGATGCTGCGAGTGATGAGGACGATGAAACCACTCAGCTCGTCTCCTAATGAGGAGTCTAGAACACGTGTACACTCAGGATCTTCTCCCTTATCGAGAAGGAATGTCGAATCACACCCTAATGGACACTCAAGCCCTATCAACAGTAGAAACAAGTATAACAAATTGCGGGTTGTACGAAGACAACATCGCCAGGAGAAACTTGATATGAGGCGAGATAAGGTCCAAATACAACAGCACAATAATGATCTTGACGCTTCATTTGACGAAGAGAATTTGGATCAATTACTAGAGGAAGAGCGTGCTTGGGAAGAGGAAGAGTATGATGCATATATTGATGATTACGAGAGAGATGCCGAGTTTTATGAACTCCAAGAGGAGTTAGAAATGGCAGAAGTGCTAGCCCAATTAGACTTAGATTCCTGAGCAGCTGGCCTGTTTCACAAGTGAGTGAGGTTTTTTTCTTTTTTTGTATGTTACACAAAGAATATGAAGGGGTAGCCTTCGCTTTGCTAAAATAAAAACCCGTCTTATTGTGACAGTCTGGAAATTTGAAGCTACAGATTTTTCCAGTTCGCTTCCAGTGGGATTTGGTAAAATGGCCACCTTTACACACAATGTGACCACAGGCTTGTAAATTCAATTCCATTGAGGCCCATAGCTAACGCGAGAAGAAATAGCAAAATAATACACCGAAGAAAAAAAATATTATCATACAGAGACATCTCTAGCATCACGGATGCCTGAAATTTGGAATTGAGATATTCATTTCTTCCACACCAAATTGACTTTTTAAGATATGGCGAAACCAAATGTACAAATAACTCCTTCTACACCGGCATCTGAGTCTCCGGAGCAGGCCTTCACCTCCCCGGCCCCTGAAGAACCAATCAAGGAAGAACCAGCCGCAACCGAACCTATGACATTACAACCTAAAGAACATTCTAGTAATGATTCATCCGGTACATCTCCGAGATCCAGTGTTACCATTAGTGAGGTTGGTTCGGGATATGATAGAGATTCCAACGAATGCGTTGAGTTCTGTATTGAATTTTCATCTTGTTTTGGTTTGTTTGACAGTTGTTGTCCTTCATCGGGCGAGGGTTGTTTGGCCAGTACTGCTACCTTCTGTGGTAACATTCTCTTCTCCTTCTGCAAATGTTAATAAGACTCATGTACCATGATAGTCACAACATCTCATGAGAATAATAGAATGAACAACCTGTTGGCGTTCCATCCAATTCATATTATTTTCTCTGTTCACAATATGGGGAAATGGGAATATAACCAACTATAGGTTTACGAACACAACTCATGTATAACTATCTAAATACTTTTCACGAAAACATTTTTACAGGGTATTTTTCTATTTGAGAATGATATAAAGTTTATCCCTACATACACTCAACATAAAAAAAGTAATATAAACTACAATTTCATGCGAATGAATAGATTTCGTCTCAACTTTACAGATTTCTTTCACACTAAACTAAAAATTGACTATATCCTGCAGATAGGTCATTCGCAACACCAGACGCCAGGTTTAATCCCCATACAACGGACCTCTAAAATAAGAGTGTCATAATTAATATATTCAAATCACTCTATATTTACCAAAAGGTCGGTAATTAATTTCGATTTTCCAAGCAGAGAATATTAAGGATTTTGAGGTTTTGCATCCATTTCTAATCAGAGCTAACAACTCAAATAGCCCCTGTCTTCAGAAGAACGCAGAACAATAAGAGAAGAAACAATTTAACAAACCATAGACAAATTAACACATCAGATTTTGAGATATCACTAAAGGACGTTAAAATTCTCGTGATGCAAGAGAAGGTATAGGAAAGTATTGAGGATATACAATCTAAAAAAAGTCCTCTCTACAGTGATTATATATTCTGCATCTCTTTGGATTTCCAAATACATTATTATCAACCTTCTGGTATTTTTACCAATTAATACAGCGACATTTACCGTGGCTATAATATTTTCTCGGGAGTGAGATGACATTCAACTCTAAATTATATTGAATATTCAAAGGATAGCAGGATGTATTGATATATTTTGAGTATCAAATGTAGTGCTGACGAAGATTTAGTTTATACGAAAAAATATCAGAGAAAACCAACCTGGTCTCTCTGGAAGAAAGCGAAGAAGCTGTTGGTATAACTGAAAGACCAAATAATTATTGATACAGATTAGCGCATTCATCAGCCAATGCTTTGATACCAAAATGGAAGTACTAAAGAACACGTTCGATCTGAAGTAGAAAAGATATACAATGTTACTCTGAACATCAAAAATTACATAGTGCAATCAATCAGATTACATTCTTTGGGCTTTTCAAACATTTAATATCAACGTGTAAGTAGCTATGAGAATATCAATAGATTTCAACAAAGAAATGAACCAAGTAGTCTAGCTACAATTGGTGAGAGATGTTTTCTAAAAATTATCCACAACACTATTTGGTGTCTGATCTAAGTGAAAATGCCGAAGCGCAAAGTATAATTTACGTTATGGAAACAAAAGAGTTTTAAATTCAATTGGATAAGAAAAGATTCCTGTTGGAACAACAGTACCTGATTCACTCATTAATTAAGAATTACTTGAAACCTGTGATTCCATTGGCACAAATATTTATCTTCTTTGGGAGGTGAATACGTGAACAGAGCAGCTATTGAAACAAATCAAAATCCTAAAACCAACGTGACCACTGAGTTACCTTGGCCAAGTAAATGTGGTAAGTCTCAAAATTCCAAAGTATAGTTGTCAAATTTACAAACCTTGTGAAAATTTTTATTTGTAGAACTCCAATGGAATCAATTAGGAGGCTGTAGAAAAAATAGTTTGCAGTCGGTTTCTATGGTTCGTAATGATTTAAGTGATTCGTATGCATGATTGCCGTAATGTCTTCACATTAGGCAACTTGTCCGAGTGGTTAAGGAGAAAGATTAGAAATCTTTTGGGCTTTGCCCGCGCAGGTTCGAATCCTGCAGTTGTCGATATTACTAAATTTTAATTTTTGCAACAATTTACAAGATTTCTAGGGAAAAACATATATTTTTTGAAAAGATCACCATAAATTTAAAAAGAACAATATAAACTTATAAAATATCTGCCTTTGAAATCAAACAACCAAGAAGACCTAAATGATAGCAATAATAGAACCAAGAATCATTGCACCAGTACCGATATAAAACGAAGGTTGAGTTGGAACCCCAGCGTTCCGACTGGAAGAGCTGGAACCTGATACACGACTACTAGCTGATGTAGAGCCAGTTGGCTGAGCAGAGCTGGATGGCTGAGCAGAGCTGGATGGCTGAGCAGAGCTGGATGGTTGAGCAGATGCTGTACTGGAGACTACAGCAGACAGAGAATCAGTTGATTCAACCGAAGTGACAGGAGGAGCAGCAGCAGCAGCAACAGCTGATTGCGATTCAGAAGCTACTTCCGAGTTAGTGACCGGATCGTGATGAGTATAGAACTGAGTCCATTCAGAATTTGTCCACTTGCCATGACTCGTAAATTTAGTCCACTCAGAATTGGTCCATTTAGTGTGGTCAGAGTCATCAGAGTCTGTATGGTCATGATCGCGAGTGTGAATATAAGTATGATCACCATGAACATAAGTGTAAACTGACTCGGTTGGATCGTCATCTCTCTTGTGATGTTGATCACGGTCGTTATGGTTACGTTCGGTGTGAGAACGTTGAGTGTGAGAACGCTCGGTGTGAGAACGTTCAGTGTGAGAACGTTCAGTGTGTGGACGTTCAGTGTGAGAACGTTCAGTGTGTGGACGTTCAGTGTGACCTCTCTTGTGGTGACGTTGAGAACGAGTGGTATGTGGGCGCTGAGAGCGAGTGGTGTGGGGCCGTTCAGTGTGAGAACGTTCAGTGTGAGAACGCTCGGTGTGAGAACGTTCAGTGTGTTGACGTTCAGTGTGAGAACGTTCAGTGTGTGGACGTTCAGTGTGAGAACGTTCGGTGTGAGAACGTTCAGTGTGAGAACGTTCGGTGTGACCTCTCTTGTGGTGACGTTGAGAACGAGTGGTATGTGGGCGCTGAGAGCGAGTGGTGTGGGAACGTTCAGTGTGAGAACGTTGAGTATGAGGACGTTCAGTGTGAGAACGTTGAGTATGAGAACGTTCGGTGTGAGAACGTTGAGTATGAGAACGTTCTGTGTGAGAACGTTGAGTATGAGAACGTTCGGTGTGAGAACGTTCAGTGTGAGAACGTTCGGTGTGAGAACGTTCAGTGTGTGGACGTCTCGAGCGAGTAGTGCGATCATTGTGTCCTCTCTTGTCGTTTTGGTTGCGGTGATGATCATCCGAGTGGTGATGATCGGAATGGTGATGATCATCCGAGTGGTGATGGTCATCAGAGTGGTGTCTGTTGTCATCATGGTTCCGTGGCTTCAGGAACGTACTCGTTGAAAGAGACTTGGTGGTTTTAGCATCCAGAGGCTTGATAAACGTACTCGTTGGGAGGCTCTTGTTGGTTTTCGTTGGAGCAGCCTCAACGAAAACCAATGAAGCAATGGTAAGTGCAGTTGCGAAATTGAATAATTGCATTTGGAATCTTTGTTGTTAATGAAAAGTTTCAAAAGAGTCGGAATAGATGTCCTTTTATAGTAAATCGTAAGACGGCAATATCCGCTCCAAATTCTAAATTTCCGTTAAATTTCTAAATTAAGGGTAATGTTTCCCTGTGCGTTTTCTGTCAAATAACGGATTCTGGTTCCATTCGTAATTTCCTGCATTGCTTATTACCGGTGAATCAAAACTAATATATTATTAAAATAACTGCGCCCGATCACCCAAAAATAATGTCGCTTGTTTTGCAGCCGCAGTTATTGATGTATTAGTGTGGATTCAGGGGAAATGACCCTTTCTAATTCCAATGTATTCGTCTGGAGAGTCTTTAACATCCAACCAAGCCCGCCTGCCATTTCCTCCTTCTATTCCAATGTTACCCACCTTGTTTCCCCACCATTCAAGTATATGCGAGTTAAACTGGACAGAGAAAAAAATAATTAGGGCACTGAATGCAACACCAGCCGAAAGTGCACTAGTTAAAATATAATTGTATCGCTCCCACCATGCCAAGTAGTTCATCCTAAGGTAGTACATAAAAATAAATGACACATACAACCCGCCTGTAAAGTAGGAAAGATTATAAGGGGCATACAACAACATTCCCCCAATTATGATAGTCGGTTGGAAATAGCGTGACCAATTGGGTGGTCCTGATTTGCGAAACCAAACACAGGGAAAAACAAGAATGAGACCGAATAAAAAACACCACTTTAGGATAGGATACATGCCGCTAAAAACCTTAGCTGGACCTATCTCCCCAAATTGTATGCTAGAATAAAAATAGGTATTTGCACCAGGGCAACTAAGTTTATCCGCCTGATCGATTTCGCATATCCCCGGAATATTTTTTATTTGCCAATTGGCAATGCCTAGTGCAATTGCAACACTGATCAATGTGGAAATTAATTGACCTCTAAAAATAGATTTTGGTGGAAGCTTTGCATAATGGCCTAGCTTTTGGTCAGTTATGTAGTTACTCGCCTGACTATCAATATTGTAACCATAACTTTTAAGTGTGATCAAGGCTATACCTGAATTAGGGATAGCATAGCCCACTATTAGTTCAACTAAAACATTGAGGCCAAAGGAAAACCCGGTAATTGAAGCAATCGCCGTCACGGGAATCAAAAAAACAAAATTAATTCCTATCGTAAAAAATATTCCCCATACAGGGGTTTCGCTGGGATAAAATATAACACCAAAAATAGCAAAGGTAATAGTTATCACTAGAATCATCAAGAACCACCAATCTGGAACATCGTCGTATTTAGCCATCATTTTACAATGTGGATCTCCTTCATACTTTCCAAATGCTGTCAGCCTCTTGGATTCACTTCGGAAGGAATCACTTAAAGTTAACCCAATATTTATGAAGCTCGCTTTCATCGAATGCCACTCAACTGCAAATGTATATAGAATAGCAAATGGGTACAATGCAAAATAGGAACCATACAATACCAAATTGGCAGCGCTAAAATATGGGGGACCAACTTCTTGATATTTGTTAACATCAAATGCATTCTTATCATTTAAAATATCATGAATATTGTAAACCAGTCCTTTATTATTAAACAACTGGTTTGAATTAATCGGAAAATAGCCTGTCCATTTATGGTTTGCGTAGTATACCATAAGGATAATGCAAAATCCCAATAATGAACCAATATATTGGTTAACATAGGTATAGAAAGGGACTGTTAAGCATCCAGCGGTATCAATGATATTCCAATCAAATGTAGGCCAAGGATTTAATCCTAACCCGGTTTTTGAACCTGTAATATTTGCTAAATGTATTGAGTTAGGGCTAAACCAAGTGGGCCAGTTAAAATTGGATAAAGCCGTAAAAAAGTAACTGGGAATCCAGTTATAAAAGAAGCTTATCACAAAGGCAACACAAAAAAATCCAAATCTTGATATGGACCAGCCGTTAACACGAGTAATCAGCTCATCTTCATGCATTAATGCTCTATTCAATGCAATGGTTGGTAATATGGTAGGCCAGATAGCCTTGCTTGGATACACGCATACCTTTTTCATAAGTAATGCAAATCCGAATCCCAAAAATTGCGTAGATACAGTTAGCAAAATTTGGTAGGTCCATGTAACCCATTTCAAGCCATAGAACTTTTCAAGTTTCAAGACAAAAATATTATATATCAGATAAGGGGTACCAGAGGAACACAGGTATATGATAGTTGACAACATCATTTCTTTATATGTCCAGACACCTGGATTCAATTGAATGGTCTTACCAAATATGTTGATCGTTTTACGTGGGACATATCTTTCCCAAAGCTTTCCACATGGCAAGAGCAAGATCTGGATCGTGTGAGTACCCAAGTGGATACTAGGCATTCTATGAATGAAAAAGTTGTTCACAACTGCCCCAAAAACAGTCCAAAATAACCCTATGACGTATACCCGTAAGGTCTCTACTGGTATACTTGGGTCATCAAATGGATCTGTAATTGACCTTATCTCGGGATATGGGGAGTGAAATCTAACTAGCGCGGCCTCTAAGCGAACTTGAAGATCCCAGTCTATTATTTGTAAATAAATTCGATTTTTTAATTGATGATTATATGGACTCGAAATTGTATCGTTTTTTTCAATCTTATCATAATTTTCAGGTATCTGCTTGATTAATTGCTCAAGTAGTTGGTAATCCTGGTTAAGAAAATTAATATCTCCTAGATGCTCAACCAATGTATCTCTTAAAATGGCAATTGCATCATCTATATGCAATGAATTGATCACATTGATCATATATCTAGCCAGATGAGTAATAGGAATATCTTCGGGTTTCAATCTACCTGAGGAATAACCATCGTCAGTGATATAGCCGAGTCTGAGTAAGATAAATAGCAACTGTGAATCTGTTAGAGATCCTTTTGTTGATGAATCACCTGTAAGTGTATATTCATAATCGATTCTGCTATCTTTGGGGGTTTTATTGAAGGTAGAGAGCTCAATGTACCCCTCAGAAGTCATGTTTGCCCTGTTTTCAATTTATCAACAGTCGTTTTTTCTCCGCACAATTTTTGCGGTACTGGGGGATCTAAATTGCAGCTGCGACACATAAATTCTACCACGAATATTTGGAACAGGAACGGCATTACACCGAAGTCAAAACACCAAAGTCATAAGAGCATAAAAAAGTCATGTAGTAAGATATAATCAATATTTATATTATAAGATTTCACGCAAAATTTTACAAATTTTAACAAGTTTCTCTTCTGTATTACGCAAACCAACAACCATGAGATTTACTGGTGCATTCACGAATGATTTTGGAGAATCATATAACTCATGAATATACTTGTCAGTTTCGTTTAAGGGTTCATACCTCTTGTTTGGCTTGTCTAATTCAAGATCCACCTTCGTTACCGGGAAAACAAGTCCAGGATAATCCAACAAATTCCAAAGTGATGTATAACTCCAGTATTTTGTAGTTCTATGCTTCGCAGCTACTCCTGGAAATACTGGTGCAATTATACCATCAAGAGCTTTACCGTCCTCACTGGTATAGTGCATCCAATGTTTCAAGTATTCTTTGCGAAACTTCTGTTTTGCAAGATTCCACTTCCATTGCTCATGAATATCAAGTTCTTTTGCAGAATCAATTGCCCAACTTGTTTGTTCACAGCAGGGCTCACCCGTCGAAGCCATAGTGCTTCTTGTATCCTTCCCTCCATCTTCGAAATATAAATGTCCAAGTATTTCTGTAGCCCTGGCATGATCATAAGGCTTAAACGAAACAATTTCGACAAAATCTAATGCTGCCAACTTTTTTTTGACAATCTCGAGCGCCCTAATAATTGGAGGATGTGGTGTAACAATCTCATCTGAATCAAGAAAGCCAATCCTAAATCTTTTCTGGGTATTGGCCTCCCAATCAAGACAAGTCAAGCTTGGATCAGTTAACCACGCCTTTGAATTGACAACCGTTTTCATAAAAAGTTCCAAGAGATCGAGAGATCTTGTAAGCGGACCAGTAACTGACAAAATTGATTCGGACCCCATTTGACAGGAAAAGTAATCTGCAGTTGGTAAACGTCCAACTGTAGTTCGTAATCCGTAAATTCCATTAAAAGCTGACGGACATCTGATACTCCCTCCAATATCACTACCAAGTCCAAGAGGGCTAGCATGTATACCATTGATTGCACCTTCACCACCAGATGAACCACCAGAAGTTAATCTACCATTGAAAGGGTTTATAGTCCGACCATGGATAAATGATTCACATTCCAACATCATCAAAGATTGTGGATTAGTAGTTCGTACGAACGGAATACCACCATTTTTTATGATAATATTCACAATATCAGCATTATAATCCACGATTCTGTCCAAGTAACATAATGATCCATTAGTAATTGCACGATTCTTAATAGGAATCATTTCTTTGAGAGACACCGGCAACCCAAAAAATGGTAATTTCTCCTTGGTTGCAAATTTTGCATCCAAAGACTTAGCAATAGCTAAGCTTTCCACCGGTAAAAACTCCTGAACACAATTCACTAGTTTGGAAGCAAAGAGAGCTGCATGAAAATAACATTTTAACACCTCGACACAAGTATATTTGCCTGATTTCAAGTCCCCAAGAAGCTCAAATGGATCCTTTTCAGTAACTTCCTTCACATTTGCAGGTAAAGAACTTCGGTAAATATCAATTGGAAAATTTGCCGGATTTCCAAAATCGGTCACAACAGGTCCAATGGCCGATGGTAGAGATTTAAAAACAACCAACGTTTCATCATCATCAAAGGGGAATAATTCCAAAGTTTTTGACAAGGAGTCATAATATGTTTTTTGAGCCCTTATTGCAAGCACCTTCCAGTCTTCTGTCAACATGTTTAATTGAGAGGAAAATACAAAGAATGTTAAATCCCGAAATATCAGTCCCTTTTTATTGCCTTCTTATCGCTTATTGAGAAGCCAAGACCTATATCCCCAATCGGGAAAGGCACGCGAAATTAATGCAAAATAAATTATATGTCATAATCACGTTGGCTAATTTCAAGTGAAACAACTGCAAAAAATAGAGGTTGAACCATATCAACGATTGTACTCCTCATAAATAAAGTAGTTCGGAACCTTTTTCACTAGAAGGTAACCAGCTTTTAGATGAGGTTTCAAATCAACATTTCATAGCGAGGAATTGTGATCAAATTCAGGTTGAGATGTAACCAACCCATTCGTAAAGTTATTATGCTTCATTAGAATATTAATCTCAATATTCAAACTAAGGAAAGAAAGCACTGAAAACAGTCACAGAATCGAATTTTATATCCCCTTCTATTTAGCCAATTCGATTGGACGTCGCCTTGTGGCTAGACTTAGATCTTCAAAAATTCCACCATGAAACAACAGTTCCCGATGACTCCAACGAAACGAACGAGGTTAAAATGATGCTTGGTGTTAGAGAAAGTTTCATTTCATTTGAATAGCTCTTGAAATGTGGCATCGCTGCAAAGTATAATATTGGAGCCAAATGAAAGCTTAATTTCAAACCGGTTCTTTTTCGGATATGAGATTGTGAGCAGTTCCTCCAGGCAACCTCCTGAAAACAAGTGAGAAAAAAACCTTGTGCCCCATTCATTTCTCAAACCAACTGGAAGAGTGAGTGTTGTCATTGCTAGATTTGGTGTGAATTTCAGACCATTAAAATAATTTACAGTTGCGTAATAGCTAAGAGTTTGTGTCTGCTTAAAAGTAGAATCTTCGTATCAAGTGAATTGTTAATTTATTTTTACTGCGAATGAAACCTTTTGCAAGATACAGGTGAGAATCAGTAATCATCACCACGGGTCACGACTTCCTTCATATGTGGGTGTAACAAGATCGTATGCTCATACTGGGCAGTGTAGCTTCCCTTGATATCAACCAATGGTGGATAGTCTTCCACCACACCAGCTCTAACCAATTGGTTTAATGCAAGAACGTACTTGTCCTCACCAGTTCTATCCAAATATCTACGACACCATGGTAAAGTACCAAAATTGTCTTGAATGGTGTTCAATAACTGTTGTGCTCTTTCCGGAACCTTCGCTTGCACATCCTTGTTCCAACTGTAGTGAGAACATTCACCCTGGGTTAAAACATAACCGTTACCCGTAGTTCCAAAAGTTTCAATAGCAAAAGTTTCTCCTTCTTCCATCTTGGTCATATCACCATTTGCCACAATAGGAACAGTTTTGCCGGAATGAATGATAAAGTCACCGATGTTATGACCGTTAAGGTTTTTGATACACTTGACGGGATAAACTTTACCATCAATCTCGACTTCGTATGATTCCATCACTTCTTGGATAGCTCCTCCAATATCATTCAATCTGACATCGATACCACTTTCCTTGATCCCAGTGTTAGTGGCTTCCCTGACAGCAGTGAGCAAGTTGTCGTACTTTCCATCGTCATTGAAAGCCATGGTGAAAGCAGAATCACAAATACGACCATTAACATGAACACCAATATCAACTTTCATGACATCATCGTACTTAAGTACCACTTTATCACCTGCATTTGGTGTGTAATGGGCAGCAATGTGGTTGAGCGATAAACCGGTGGGAAATCCAATCCCTGCCTTCAAGGTATGATCGGCAGCAGCGTAGGCACGGACAGAGTCTTCAATAAGGTCAGCAATCTCTGTCATAGTCATACCTGGTTTGATGTTTTGCTGGGCTTTACGTCTGACCCGGCGGTGAATTTCTGCACCTTTACGGAAGTCTTCCCACTTGTTATTCTGTTGTCTGTCTAAGTAACGCAACTCCTCAGAAGTGGTTCTGTGACTGTTTATTTCAAGTGGGTAGTCTTGCCATTCACCTTCTGGAAACTTTCCATCCGGGTACGAGGAGTCAATAGACGTCATCTTCTTTTTCTTCTTGTTCTTCTTCTTCTTTTTTGCGGCAGCATCGGTACCAGCAGCAGACTCACTAGAGGTAGCAGCATCGGCACCAGATGAAACTGCTGCTTTGTCAGTTGCTGACTGTGCTTCAACCTTCAATTCATTAACTTTTTCTACCAATTCTGCACTCATGGTTGTGGTGTAGAGAGTTTTTCATTTCTTTGCACGTGAGGTTTTGTAGATGGTGATCCATACGTGATGAAATTAGAGAGGAAAATTCAATAGAAGCGACTGTTGTTCAAATATGCTAGTTGATTAGCACAGATGATCGTACAGTAGGTATCTTTTATTTCGATTGGTCAAAGTAAGTCAAGTCTTAAAGAAATTAAAAAGCTGCAGTTTTTGAATTAAATTCCTAATTATTATTATACCCATAAATACCATCACTCCTTCGATTCAGGATTCCCGTTCCCAAACATAACCTTGTTGAAATTGAGCATCTTGCCATCAATCTTGGGCTTTGCCCCTGTGACTGTGGCACCATTTTCAACACCATTTGTCTGTCCATGTAACAAGTTGTTGAAATCCGGAGTCTTAAGTAGGTTCTTGTTAAGGGCAGATGTTCCTGGAGAGGGTGTAAAGAAATTAACGTAATCGTTCATATTGAATCCCGTCGGTGTTAAAGTAAGGCCTGACGATGGTAATCCTGAGTTTCCACCTAAATTATTGAAAAAGTTCATTGAGGGAGTCAAACGGTTTTGGGGTGTTCTAACTGAACTGGTAACATGTCTCTTAGGTGTAACAGGTGGTGGAACAATGAAAGAGGAAGAATTTCCCGCTGATGTTGGTTTGTGTGTATGAGAGAGTGGTGCACCCGCCAGTGTTGGCGCTGAAGTCACGATTCGGGGTGTATTAGAGTAAAATGGCTTAGCTGGCGATGGAGATGTAGCTAAGAACATTAACAAATCCGCACCTTCTTCGTATCCATATGCACCTCCACCTGCTTTAGGCTGAGTTGGCGTAGTTAAAAGAGGATTGGCAATGTCTCTATTTGCCAATACAGGGGTTGTTTGAACTCGACTCTTTTCTTTTGACGCAGTGAGATCAAGTGAAGGTTTTAACGTGGTCACTGATTCTAAACGACTTGGAGTATTTGGCCTAGAGATCTCTTGAAGTACCATCTGTGGCCCCTTATCTCGAGTCGGCGATGTCTTGCGTCGTTTTGTAGGCGACTCCAGCGCTCTTTCAGACCCATCTGCAGCCATGTTCTTTAATGGTGAAGATGCTAGATATATTGCGGCCGGCGTCCGGATATGGGTGGGTGACTTGCCTATTGGGGAATACAAGTTGGGCGACAGCGAAAGGTGTTGGCTTGGCGAAGTACCGTTCTTACGGTGCATATAACTCTTGAGGGGACTGCTCTTAGGGATTATACCAGTGCTAGCTTTATTTGTAGGTGAATATGATTGCTTAGCCGTGATCGATGCTCGTGATAACTTATTCTTCAACTGCTTGGCTATTTTCTCTAATTCTTCCTTTTTCAATGGAGTTTTAGGCTTGGGACTGGTACCAGGGGCCACTGGTAGTACTGACGGCGGATTCATGCTAGGCGAGGTCGAAATTGGTTCTTCTGGGGACTCCACAGTAGTCATAGAAAAGGTGCTGTATTATGTGTGTGACGTGATATGAACGAACAGGAAAGAAATAAACTTGAAATAGACCGCGATACTTTCGAATGGTGATAATTCTCGTTAGATCTAATCGTAAAAGGCGGCTGCTCAAAGCAATTTAACCTATACGGAAGTCTTGGTAACAGCACCCGATCAGGCCCTTTAGAGAAGAGAATTTTACGCGTTAATTTACCCCTATTAGGAAGTAATTTAGAAAAAATTAAAAAAAATAACTAATGCAATCAGAATTACATAATCATTACACTTAATATTACATAATTTCAATGTAACTAATTTTCTCTAAGAAATTCTACGTGTGTCCCAGTTCTAGATCTAAAACTAATGTACTTGATAATAGCGTTTGTGGTACTAGTCGGGGTCACATACTCGCTTTTAACCAAAGTACTCCCACAGTTTTTCTATGTTCCGTCTCAAAATTGGAAACAAAAGATTAAAAATGTCATCGACTACCCCAAACCAATCTATCTTAAGGTCGGCTGGAAACGATCAAGCTACCGTCGTAGACTTATTCTTGCTAGTACACAGCCACTGTTCTATACTAACTACGTTAACAGCAAGTTAAAAATTCAGGAGATAGACTCAGACAATACCTACAATACTTTCATTGATGCCATGTCACACCGTGATATTGACGACCCTAAGCGTCGGGTGATATATGGATTCTTCCACCCCTACGCGAATAATGGAGGTGGAGGAGAACGTGTATTGTGGGAAGCAGTTAAGGCTACACTTTTGCATGACGAAAGAAACATTGTTGCCATATACACCACTAATACCGATGCCGAACCACTCCAGATTTTGGCCAAGGCCCAGCAAAAGTTCCTGGTGTCGGTGGACTCAAGTAGAGTTGTATTCATTTACTTGCGCAAGTACGCAAAACTCATTGACGGTGACTACTGGAAACATTTTACCTTGATTGGCCAGCTCTTTGGCTCAGTTATGCTTGCCTTGGAAGCTATGTATGAGCTTTCACCTGACGTTTGGATAGATACTATTGGGCTCCCTGGTAGTTACTTGCCAGTCAGCATTATATTAAAGGTGCCAATCATGGCTTATACTCATTACCCCATAATCCAAAAGGAAATGTTTTTCAAGTTGAAATTTCGTGGCATGAAGGACTGCTGTAAAATTAGAACACCTAGAGACGTTACTGAAGTTGGGAAATTGATTTATTGGAGTGGAATTTACTACTTGTACGTGTATTTGGGATCACTCGTCAACATAACATTGGCCAACGGTACATGGACATACGAGCACTTGGCGGATATCTTTGTTTTCAATAAAGTTTTGAACAACCAAATTGAGATATTATATCCTCCATGTGGTACTGAAGAGTTAACTGCTGAAGTTGATCTTATGAGTGCAAGAGAAAACAAGATGTTGTACATTGCCCAATTTCGCCCGGAAAAACGTCATATCTTGCTTTTGCAGCAATATCACAAGTTTCTTGTTCGATTTAAGCAAAGTGAGCGTCCACTTAGCGAGTTACCTACTCTCGTGTTTCTTGGTTCGTGCAGAACAAAGGATGATACCCAAACTTTGACCAACTTAAAAACGGCAGTGGCAGAGCTTCAGCTTGAAGCCCATGTTGAGTTTGTTGTTGATTGTCTATATTCCGAAGTGGTTGCGTGGCTAGCAAGGGCCAAGTTTGGTCTCAATGCTATGTGGAATGAACACTTTGGGATTGGTGTGGTAGAGTACTTGGCAAGAGGTGTCATTCCACTTGTCCATGCCTCAGCTGGTCCTCAAAAGGATATCGTGTTGCCTTATGAAGAAATTCCTACAAGCAACTGGCATAATAATACAGGATTTTTTTTCAAAAGTGATACTGATGCAGATTATGATGTTTCTATCCAGGAGGGTACCAGCGAAGGATACCTCAAGTTCCAGAATGACACGTACCCCACGTTTGAAACTGCACTTTATGAGCTCTTCGTAGCCAACCGCAATCTTATCAATACAAACAAATTGGTTGAAATGAGAAAAAATGCTGCAAATCTCGTTGACAAGTTTTCCAACAAGGCATTTGACCAGGGCTGGATAAATTATATCAGCAATATTGAGCAATTAGAGCGTCAGTATCGCAAGGAGAGACGCGGTACTATAGAACAAGTATACTAGGTGCGTATAGAAAAAAGGTCGTGGGCACGCCCAAGAAAAATTGATCTCATAGCTAAAATCGTCAGCGTGTTAAGTTCAACAACAACAACTGTACGGCCAGGAATTGTTATTTGATCCCACCGTAAATTGCTTATAAATCCTGAAGATGAAGTTGGACGTTGTCAAACAGTTTTCAACCCGTTCTGACCGTATCAAAGGTATCGACTTCCATCCTACGGAACCCTGGATTTTGACTACCTTGTACAATGGTAAGATCGAAATCTGGTCTTATGCCACTAACTCGTTGGTCAAATCTATTCAAGTTACCGAATTGCCAGTTCGTGCAGGGAAATTTATTGCTCGTAAGAATTGGATTGTCGTTGGTTCTGATGACTTCCAAATCAGAGTCTACAACTACAATACCGGAGAAAAGATTATTCAGTTCGAGGCACACCCAGATTACATTAGAAGCATCGCGGTCCACCCAACCAAGCCTTATGTTTTGACTGCTTCTGACGATTTATTTATCAAATTGTGGAACTGGGACAACAACTGGAAGTTGGAACAGGTGTTCGAAGGCCATCAACATTATGTCATGTCTGTTAACTTCAACCCTAAGGATCCAAACCAATTTGCTTCTGCCTGTTTGGATAGGACTGTTAAGATTTGGACCTTAGGTTCTGCCCAACCAAACTTTACACTTGTTGCCCACGATGCTAAGGGGGTCAACTATGTCGACTACTACCCGCAAGCAGATAAGCCTTACTTAATAACATCATCAGACGATAAAACAGTAAAGGTATGGGACTACCAAACAAAATCTTGTGTTGCCACCTTGGAGGGTCACCTTTCTAATGTTTCATTTGCTATCTTCCACCCAGAGTTGCCATTGATTGTTTCAGGGTCAGAAGATGGTACTATCAGATTCTGGAATGCTAATACGTTCAAACTTGAAAAATCCATCAACTATAGTTTGGAGCGTGCTTGGTGTATCGGTATTTTGCCAAAGTCCAACGTTGTTGCTGCTGGTTTCGACTCGGGATTTGTTATCCTAAAACTAGGAAACGAAGAGCCATTGTACTCAATGGACACTAACAACAAGTTAATTCTTGCCAAAAACACCGAAATATATCAGTCCATCATCAAACCATCAAGCACTGATGGCTTGAAGGACGGTGAACAAATGTCCTTACAACAAAGAGAATTGGGTACTATTGATATCTTTGCCCAATCGTTGGGTCATTCCCCCAACGGGAGATATGCTGCCGTTTGTGGTGATGGTGAATATAACATCTACACCTCTTTGGCGTGGAGATCTAAAGCCTATGGTAGTGCCTTGGATTTTGCCTGGAACAGTCATGATTTCACCAATGCTTGCACATATGCCATTAGAGAATCACAATTGTCGGTAAAAATCTTCAAAAACTTCCAAGAATCTATTAATCTTGACTTAATTTATCATGCAGAAAAGTTGTTCGCTGGTGCATTATTGGGTGTTAAGTCTGAAGGTTGTATCTCTTTCTACGATTGGGAATCCGGTAAGTTGGTTCGTAGAGTCGACTTGGACGACGATATTCAGGATGTTGTTTGGTCTACCAATGGTGAATTATTGGCTATTCTCACTACGTCAGGTAGCGACAATAGTGCTCTTGGTGCCAAGAGAAGCGACGAAATCTACTTTTTGAGTTATAACCATGAATTGTTTGAAGAGGCATTGGCTAGTGATGCTGTTGATCCTGAAGAAGGTGCTGAATCGACATTTGACATCTTGTACACCTTGCCAACTACCGAAGCCGTATTATCCGGAAAGTTTATTGGTGACGTTTTTGTTTACACTACTGCTACATCAAACAGATTGAACTACTTTGTTGGTGGGGAAGTCATAAATTTGGGCCACTTTGACCACAAGTACTACATCATTGGTTACAAGGCTGGCGAAGAAGGAAAATTGTATTTGATTGACAAATCATTGAACGTTACTTCCTGGTATGTCAATGCTGAACTTTTGGAGTTACAGACCTTGGTTATGCGTGGTGATTTAGAACAATTTGCCACAAAGAGAGTTCTCGACGAAGAAACTGGCGAAGAACATCCTGACTTGGCAAGTGTCAACATGGAAAACGTTTCTGAGGATTACACGAAAATTATCTTTAACTTAAGCAAGACTGAATTAAATCAATTGTCCAGATTCTTTGAAAAATTGGGATATTTATCGTTATCCTTTTCGTTGTCCCAAGACTTTGACTCCAAGTTTCAAATATCCATCTCTACCAACAACTTGAAGCAAGCATACGATTTATTGACTGAAAACGTGAAAGATAACACATCTAATGTTGCTGCGATTGCTGGTAAGTGGAAGAAGCTTGGTGATTTAGCTTTGAGCAAATGGAACATTTCATTGGCGCAGGACTGTTTCTGGTTTGCCAGTGATTACTCGTCATTGTTGTTGTTGTTATCCTCATCTAATAACCAAGCCCAACTTCGTAAGTTGGCTGAAGAGTGTGAAACTAAGGGAAAGTACAATATCGCATGGCAAGCATGGTGGTTAACTGGAGACAAGCACAAATGTTTGGACTTGTTGATTAAGAGCGAACGTTTCACAGAAGCCACCATTTTTGCTGCTAACTATGGTGTTGGTCAAGATAAGTTGGCCAAAACTGTTGCTGCTTGGAAGGAGAAGTTGAACAAGAACAACAAGTCGAAAGTCAGTGAAAGACTAGTTGATGATATTTCCAAGTTGAATCTTAACGGTAGCGCTGGTGCTCCACTCATTGATTTGGAACAGGAAACGGAAGTCAAAGTGGAAGCTGAAATAGAAGAAGAGGAACCAGCGGTGGAAGAAGAAGAAGAAGAAGAAGAAGAAGAAGAAGAAGAAGAAGAAGAAGAAGAAGAAG